>JAQZBX010039346.1:11789-23176 GCA_029593785.1 Cabassous unicinctus
GAGGGCCAGGATAGACTGGAGCAGCTGTCACCTACTTAATTAGAGTAGTAGATTGCTCATACCCGGCATATTCTCTGAGTAGGAAAGGAAGTACCAAACATGGAACGAGAGTAATAATAATAAAAGCAAATTAGCTTATATCAGATGTTTTCTCCTTGGTTTCTGCTTGCCCAGGTCTGACTGGGGTAGCTTATAATTAGTCTCTGCTTGCAGGTGTGTGGTTCCAAAGACTTGTGGATTAAGGAGAAACTCTAGAATTTCCCAGTACCTGACAAGTTGCAACGTGAAAAGCTACACTTAGTCCATTAAAGATTTTTCACAGTGACATTTGAGTGCAGCTCGAGAAATATGCCGCCTTGCCATTTATCATTTTCAGGGCACGGGTGTCGGAAAGGAGGTTGCTATGAAGAACAAAACAAAATGGATTGCATGTGTAGAGGTGAGCTGGCGAATACTGATAAATGTACTTCACTGAATGTCAGCAAATGTCACTTGAGAAGCCATTTGCAGCTACCATAACAGCCTCCCAAACCCAACAAAGAGTAGCAAAAACAGGCAAAATGAACTGGGCGTCTTTGCTTCCGCATGAATAAGCAATCAGTCCTCTCAGAAGTTACACCAGAAAGTTGTTAAACTTGATAGAAGAAGCTTTTTCAACCATACTGATGCACACTGTAGATTGCTAGAGAGAGCTGGAGACCTCCTGAGGACGTCAGTGGTGTAGCCCAGGTCAGGGCTTAATGACCTCTTCTGTCCCAGGTGGGCACCTTCCTTTTGTATGTGGAGAGCCCGGCTGTCTCTGAGGCATATGTAGGGATTACTCTGCCCCCTGCCACCTCCCCACCCCTGCTTCCTGCTTTCATTGATTCTGCAGACTCAAGGATACAAGAGAAGACCCAATGCCATTACCCTTGAGTCAGATTTCTGGTCTCTCACCCAAGAAAAGAGTTTTCAGTGTATCCCCTGGTTAATTTGAAATGCTGAGTGATGGGCTCAGCTTCGTTTCATTCTTGGTGACCTGGCCAAAGCTTTGCCTATGTGATTTGGGATTTCTGGAAGCGGGAGCCAAGTTTTCTTCAGGATTCAACTTGGTTGAGATGTCCCCTCTTCCTCTGTAGCTGGGTGAGTCTCCGTACTTGGCTGCAGAGAAGTAAATGGGAAAGATCATGTTCTCAGAAAAGCACTCCAAGGAAACATGAGACTAATTAAAATAAAATTTCAGCCCCTCTTCATTTCCTAATCTCTGGGGCCTCTGACTCCTCAATACATACAAACAAAGCCATCCAATACTTTTTTCCTCCTTTATACCAAGAGACTTATAGAGTAGGCTGAATTTGTCTGGCCTTGTAAATACACCACACACAAACACACATACACACACATATCGCACAAGCACGTTGCCCACATGCACTGAGGTCAGTTCAGCTTTCATAGAAGAGATGCTGTGCTATAGGGCTCCGGTACAAGAAGCCCTTTGTGCAATGTACATCCTAGCCTCTGTCTCTGAATGTGCTAATGGACAGACTTCCCCCTTCACACTGTCCCACCATCCGCTTAGCATGTGTACATTGGAACTGAATGCATTTCAGAGCCAGGAAAAGATGGGCTCTTGGGAAGGCTAGCTTCCCTTGGATGAACTCTGAACTCAGAGGGACAGTCCGTGGAGGAGAGAAAGAATTAAAATAAAATAAAAAGCCAGCTCCTCTTCAGCCACTCTTTGCAGAGTCTTTCATAATCTTTGGTGTTTCCTCCTTTTGAATTAGGTACTTCCTGTGGAAAGGTCCTGGGAACTCAAAAGACATCTGTTTATTATTGAAATGGAATTGCCCTCAATGTGTTGACTTTCATGCTTATTTTAGAAAGAAACACTGGCTTGTTTAGAAAAGAAGAAGAAGAAAGCCCTGATCCCTGGAGCAGGGGTTGAAGTGAGGGCAAATGGTAGAGATTCTGCAGGGACAAATGAGACCTGAAATGTCCAGCTCGTGCCAGGATCTGTAACACTGACTTGGCACCACTTTACTCAGCTAAGGCACTTTCAACATGGGTATAGATGACACATCTTTCCAGTATTATTTATTTTCTGGTCTTTGTCATTTTAAAATTTGTATTTGAAAACTCAAACTAATAAGCACCTGTTCCCAGGGAAAAGAGAGAGAGAGAGAGAGAGAGAGAAAGGCCTGCTCATAAAAGTTCATATCACCTGCATGTTGGTTATGCCAGCCATGCCAACCTGCCACTGCTGGAGGCCAGAGCTAGCTAAAGACCTACCTTCCTATTGTTTTGTCTTTAAAGAAAAAAACAAAAAGCCATGTCATATAGACAAGGTTAGCCCATGTTGTCTCTGTCCCTCAGATGAGAAGAGGTGAGGCCAGGCTGGGTGAGCTACTTTATCCATCCACTAATTAGTGGCAGTACCAGGTTTCCTTGTTCCTAATCCAAGGGCCTTTTCCAGCAAACTTTTCCCTACTCGGGGCATAACAACCTAATGAGCCCCCTTTGACCATTTGCTTTCGAGGATGTTTCAAACAAAACATTAAATCGGTACCCTAAGAGGAAGGCTTGCTAAAAACACAAACTTTCCTTAGAATTGCAGTGACCCCCTTATTCTCGCAAGCAGGTGAACAGCACATGGATACAGGGAGCATTTGCCCATGCCCTGAGGGCGACCTTCACCCTCTGGGTGGTGCCTAGACATCACCCACAGCCTCACACCGAGTTGTGAGGAAAAGATGCAAAATTAAGCGCGGGAGAGAAATAAGGGAATTTTACGATAACCCAGTCTTCCCAGGGCAAGGAGGCCTCCAAAGGAGAAATGTTTAGAGGAACCTAGGCTTCAAAATAATTTCACTCATTCGTTCACTTAAATAAGCATGTTCAATGAAGTCAGAAGGTCACTATATGTGAACCGGATACTAATTTTGCTTACATGCCATCCTCCTCACCATCTCCCTTCTCCACCAAGGAATCACACTCATCCTTCAAGGCTCCGCTCAACCCTCACTTCCTCCAGAAGGCTTCTCACACCACTCCCATGCTGCCTCGTGGAGTGCTTCCAGACAGGACACCCACAGAACAGCACTGCTGTGTGCTGACCTGACCGACAGCCACCCCTCTCCCCAACAGGGTGAGTAACGGTGCCTGGTTTCCTCACCTCTGCACCACTGAGACTTGCTCCCCTAATCTGCTCTCTGAAATGGGAATTAAGGCAACTGAGAGCAGAGTTCTCTCTCATCCACGCTGAGATTTAAACCACCTTGGTTTAAGTGTATGGGAAACAGCCTTGCCTTCTTGGTTCTTGGTAGTACCTGGATGCTATTAGTAGCACACAATGAAAGAGAAAGATGGAGGCGAGAGACAGGCAAGTGGGTGACCCATCTGGATAATCTGGGCACTCTCGGGAATGGAGGCAAATTCAGACTGGTTGATTTAGAGTAAGAGGAGTTGAATTATCCAAATAACTGTGTAGATCCAGCCTTTTGGGGTAAGTGTCACCCTCTCTGGTCCACTTAGGCATTTAAAGCCATTTACACACCTCTGTATCAAATATGCATTAGAGACTTGGGGGTTGACACCTCATCCAGATATGATGGGACAGAAATACAGAGAGCTTATGTTGTTTTTTGTTTGTTTGTTTGTCTTCTTTTGTTTTTATAGCTTCCGGCATTGAGGCACCCAAGCTTCTTAATACAGTGACTAGCCATTTCCCTGTAGGAAAAGTTTAGAATATAGGAATGCTGCAATGTCCCTCTTTTATCTCTGCTCCGGTAGTCACAGGGGAGAGAATGCCTACCAGCCTCCCCTCACCACCTCACAACTAATTTTACTATTGAAAGCTAAGAGTCTGCATGGGGTTTGCAGATGTTAATGATGACTTCTGACAGAGAGCTTTTCTTTTATAAATCAGGGATTCAGGAATTCCCTTTCTTCCTCCTGATACTTGCTTTTATTATTTTTTTTTTCTTCCTTCATGTGGAGACCATTTAGGGAAGCATCTTTCTTCGAAAGTTCCACTCTTTTTGATGCAAAGATCCCCCCCCAAACAGGCAGAACATACCATGTCCAAGCCAAACATCAGGCCGGAAGAACCTGTGCTTCGAGTCCTTTCTTAAATGCAGAGTTTAACAGGCTCTAGCTATTCTTTTTCCTGTTGAGCACTTTAAAAAACAAAACTCACCTAACATAACTCAAAAAACAATCCTTCCTGATTATTTCAAATGCTTCACTTCAGTTCCTATAAAATGTATTTGTTTCCCTGCCCAATTAGAAAAAACATCTATCTGCCCTCGATTTTAAGAAGAAAAAGATCTTTAACATTTCTAAATGTAAGAATGGTTGAAAAGTTTTTTCCCTCTCAAATAGGCTTTCAGAAAAAATATATTTATATATTCATTTAATTCTGGTGGGAGCAGAATTGCCTTTTTATTCAAAGGAAAAGGTTTTTGAAATGACAAATCTATATGTGTGTGTTTCTAGAATTAATACGCATGTATTCACTCTAGCTGTGGGATTTCCTACTAGGGGAATCCGCATTGGGAGAAGTACCCTGTCTAGGGAGCTTTTAAGGAAATTTTAATATTCAAACAAAAGCAGTATTACTGTTGCTATCCACTCCCTCCCCCAGATGAAAAACAATTAATAATTTGCATATGCTCATGACACAAATTAAAGACAAAGAGCCCCTCACGGGCTGTTGTTACCACACCGTCCTCAGCCTGCTGCACAGCCCCAGCCCAGCACTGTTCTTGCTTCCAAATGAATAGCATTAAGCTCCATAACTAAAAAATAGGGGTTCTGAGCCCTCTGGCCCATCCCCAGCGTAGAACCGTGTTTCCCCAATCAGAAACATCTCCCAATCTCTCCATGAGGATCTAAGCAAAAAGAAAGTATAGTTCCAAGGGGGGAAAAATACGTATATACTTTGCCCTTTTTATTTTAATGGCCAAACATTGTAATGCTAGCTAAATAGAAATTCTTGTCTGCTAATAGGTTCCTTTAGTTTGTAATAAATAGGAATGCTAATGACTAAAATTTGGTATTTGGTATGCATTAGCTTTTGTGAGCTTTTCTTTACAGTCCTCATTGACATGCAATATGGCAAGCTTCCTTTGAAACATATTTATAAAATAACTACTGTATAATTAAACCAACAAAGCCATCTTTTAAGTAAGCTTAATAGCTCTGGTTTTTTTTTCAACTCGGTAAAAATTTATTTAAAAAAGAAAAATAGTTATGCCCCAATCCCACTGTATATTTTATTCTGTGCACCTAATATTTCCTTTGCATCTACAATCTATGCATATCTAATCTTTTTGACAACTATGATTATTAATAAAGTGCTCGTGAAGATGCTTCATAGCTTCTTCAGCAAGAATAATGTGTGTTTTTTGTTAATGGAAATTGTAACATATCTTGACAGACACAATATATAAGAAGTGCTTTCTTCTTAATTGTTAATATTGCCGTGCTGAATACACAAGAAGCAGATCAACAGATATGGCAGGTAATAATCAGACTGGATGTTATTTTATACAATGTAACTAAAAATATTTTAATAATATAAAAGCAATAGATAAATAAAAAGCAATTATGTTTAATTTTGCTTCCGGCTTTTTGAGCAATTTTTGTTGGTGGTCGCTGCTGTTGCGAGTGTGTTCAATAAAGAAGGAAGCAGCGCTGAGTGATCCGGGCAGAGGCGGCTCTGCGTTCTCGCAGCCGAAGGGTCCTGCGAGCCGCTCTTTCTGGGCTCTCGGCGGCTTCACCGTCCGGAGCGTGCAGGGCCGGGCTAATTCGGAATACCCACTGGCTCAAGTTCACACCGAGTTTTCCACAGTCTTGCAAACCGTCCGCCTCGCTCCATGCTTCGCTATCTCCCAAAAGGAAAATCTCAGAAGAATACC
Source organism: Cabassous unicinctus (assembly GCA_029593785.1). Classification (NCBI taxonomy): domain Eukaryota; kingdom Metazoa; phylum Chordata; class Mammalia; order Cingulata; family Chlamyphoridae; genus Cabassous; species Cabassous unicinctus. The sequence continues at coordinate 17,687 of JAQZBX010039346.1, forward strand.
AGGCGCCGGACTGAAACAACTAGAGCGGGCTCGGGACCCCGGGCGGCTCGGCTGTGCCCCTCGCGCCTCGCTCCCTTCCCTCCCAAACTGTGTCGTCTGCGCCTGGAGCCCCAGCCCACCCCCACCCCCCGCGCGGAGAATAAACACAGTTGACATCACAGTTATAATCTTTATTTAAAACTGTTTCCAAGGTTACAAATTACCGTGCCTCATATGCAACAGGTTCCTCCCAAGCAGTATCATTACAGATTAACTGTAATGTGTAGGATTAGAATAAAAGCATAAGGGATTAGGAAAAAAGGGGGTCGCGCGAGAAATAACGCACGAGCGCATCTCGCCTGCGAGTCCGCCCGTGGACACCATGGAGTCGCTCGCCGGCCAGACGCCGCGGCACCGCAGAGCGGGACCCACTTCCCCTCTCCTGGCCCTGGTCCGCGAGCGATCAGGGGAGGCGGATCCGGAAGGGTCAGAGCGGCCGGGGCTGCGGGGCAGGGCTTACAGGGCGCGGGGACTGGGAGCCGGGCGCTCGGGCTCGGGAAGGAGAGGGGCTGGAAGGCCGCGGAGGCAGAGGGCGCTGGCGGGCCCACTGCCGGGCTGGGGACCGCGGGAAGCGCCCCGCCCGGGATGTGGTTCAGATGCCGTGCGTGGACAGCACGCCCAAGCCCGGGTCACCGGGTTAACTGCGTATAAACACCGCATTCCGGGCCTAGGCCTGATGGGGCCCCTCGTCTGGTCCCCACACCGCCGGCCCTGCCCTGCGCGACTGGGGGACAGGGCCGGGGCCCGCAGGGGGGCGGGGTGGTCAAGGGTGCTGGCCGCCCGCTCCCTGCCGAGCCCCGCATTTTGGGCCTCCTCGGTCCGCCCAGGCCACGCGCCCCATTGGGCCGCCTCCCCACGCCGGGCTGTGCCCTGCCCCTCTGGTTCCAGAAAGGCCCCCGCGCTCCTTCTCTCTTCACCCCTCTTCCTGCGGGGCCAAAACTCGCCGCGCTGGCCCCAGGTGGATTCAGGCCCGCCCGGGACTCCGGCCTCGGGCTGCCCGAGCGCCGTTTGCGTGGGGAGGTGGAGGGCGCCTGGCTGGAAAAACAAACAGGGCCGGGGCACGGAGGCTTGGGGTGGGGGCCGGCGGGGGGATGGAAGGAAATGCGCCGTACGGCAGAGCGCGGAACAAAGCCCTCTCCCGAGCCCCGTCACCCCGCGGTGACCCCGGGCCCGCCCCGCTGAGCCGCGGGGCTCCGAGCCGTCGTCTCCCGCGCAGGCCCCGCTGCTCTGCGGGCGCACGCCAGACGCGCCAGGGGCTCCCGGCCTCCGCCGCCACCGCCCGGGCTCTCCTTGGGCCCCCTCTGGCCAAGCTCGCGGCCCGCCCCGAAGGCGCGAGGGACCGCTCGGCTGGCGGTTAAGCCTCAGCCCGCCATAGGAACCAAAAGAGCGAGGCCGAGGGGCGACTTCATGCTGATGTCCTCCGCCAGCAAACGGGCGATCCCCGGGGCGCGCAGAAGCCACAGCACGGCCAGCAGCCCGGGAGGGGCTGAGCTGGCGCCCGAGGGGACGGAAGTGGGCGACCAACTTCGCCGCGGCTCCTGATTCCAAGAAAAGGGCCCCGGCTGAGGCGGCGGCGGGAGGGGACTCTTGCAAACAGCTGTTCCTCATACATATTTCATTACACAATCAGATAATGCGTCCCACCACCTTCTCAATTATTCACAGATAAACATTTTCAAGACGTTTTGACATCTGTCTTAGTGTCTGCAATTAATTTAGTAATCACTGTAGTTAAAAATGTATGGGATTTTTGCCGTCGGAGCACCGGCGCGCGGGCCCAGAGTGGGGCTGAGGCTGCGAGCCGGGGCCCTCCATGGTGAAGACACCTTTGGAGGTGAGACGGCCTCTCTGGTGCGTTGACACTGTTGATGGAAGGAATTAAAGTGGTATCTGGTTATTTTGTTTTGTTTATTTTTTTATTGTTGAAGGTGATGGTTGTCCCCTCCCTGGTCCGCATCCCTCCGCCCCACCCCACTCCACCCCCCTTCCCATCCAACCCTGGTCTGGACAGCAATTTTCAGCCCTTGGCCCAGGATAGCGGAAATGGTTAGCGTCTGTCTAGGCGGCGGATTTCTGCGTGCGGAGGCGCAGGCAACTCTAGTAGGCTTATTTGGGGCCAGAAAGAGAGAAAACCCGCACAATCTCTGAGAACTCCTCACAACAACAATGACAAAAAACTAACAACACAGCGCGCCCCACTCAAGAGGTTACAAACCTCCGCGGTCTTGTCCTAAACCCTGTGGCCCGGGCAGAGGTGACAAGGGCGTTTGGGAAAGACCGAGACTCCAGTCTCCAGTGCCAGTGGCTGTGGACTGTAGACTATGAGAAAACGAGCTGCTTTTCTGCTTGAGTGATAAATGTGCAACACGCATAGCGGTGTGCATGCAAACAGTTTTTAAAATCAGACAGGCAAATCTCGAGTTTGAGGAATCTTGTAGAATTCGTAAATAATGGCAAACACCTCCAACTCTAAAATGTTGGTTGTTATTTATTAATGGAAGGTGCTGGGTAAACTATCCAAAGGGTGGGGGGGGAGGACATCCGGCTGTAAACGAGTTTGCCCCTTTGCGTTCTGAATCTCAGCTACAGAGACTGCAAGTTACTTCTTTGGGTATTCTCCTTATTCATTTCTCTCTTTTTCTGTCACATTCCCTTTTCCTGGTGCCTCAGCAGGTGCACTCTCATTCCTGAAGGAGGAAAAACAAATCTGGGGAAAGAAAAATGGCCTTGGAAGAAACTGCCCTTCCACAACAAAGATTAATGGACTCTAAAGTGATTTTCACTCTTTATTGTTCAAAACACCCACAAATACAAACTCTTGCTAACATTTCCAGGAATTAAGGGGATCCTGAAAAATAAAAAGGACGCAGTGTTTGCCCCTCAAAAGGGAAAAATTCTTCCCTGCCCACTCCTCCATCCTTTCTAGGGCAACTACATGTGCTGAAACATGTCCTCCAGCGACGGCTTCCGGGTGGTTCATCTCTGCTTCAGCCAGACCTCCTTTGGCCCTTGGAGGGTAGTCATCCGACTTCCTGCCCCAGAAAGTCCTTTTTATTTTATTTTATTTTTTTGTCGAAACGAATCTTTCCAGACTTGCCCTCAACTCTCAAACGAGAGGGAGGCTCTAAGGAGAGAAAGTCGGGGAGGAGGGGTGAAGCGTAAGGGAGGGCACGTTGCTCCCAGCGCGCCTGCTTCTTCTGGTCGAAACCCCACGGTGGCTCTGTCCCGGCAACGCACGCCGGCGCTGGGCAGGCCAGCCGAGCCGGCGGCGGGAACAAGCCCTGTGCGCTCCTCAGGCCTCGCCCCGGGCCACTCCCGCAACGCTTCGACGCAACACCCCCCGGCCCTGCCCAGGTGGGCCTGGGATCCGGCTCTGCCCGAGCCCGGGGAGCAGGGGACCAGAACTTCCCAATATCTAACAAAGAAAATTAGTTTAGTAAACCAAACATTTCAGATTGCTTTGGAGCTTCTTTTGCTGATCTATTTGGTATGCAGGGGATTGGAATGGACGTGGATTGTGGGAAGGTGTGGAGCTGAGCTAAAGGTTAATTTTAATGACTAAATTTCGGATAGGATAGTGAAAAGAGCTAAATAAGGGGCCTCACAGCTCACTCCAGGCAGTGGGCTGGGGTCGCGTCTATACGCTCGGTCCAATTCTCCTTCACAACGCAATCTCCTAGGCCAATAATAAACAATCTCGGTCAAAAACGGCTCTTTCCTGGACTCGCCCTCCTCTAGGTATCCCCAGCCGAGATGGGAGGATAAAAAAGGATTGAGGAGGATGAGGTGTTCTTTCTAGTTGCCAGGACTTGACCCGAAACCTTTCACCCAATCGGCTCAGCAAAGTTTCTCCGTCCGAAGTCAACGTCCCTCCAGTGCCAAGCCCTTGGCCTTGCGGCCCGCCGCATCCTGGTTCGACCCACGCTTCCTGCGTGCAGCTTCCTGTACATCGGCCCGTGTGGCGCGGGTCACTCGGTGCGGTGCGGGCATTCTGGCTTTTGTCAGCGTCGGGATAATTAGGTGCGCACCGCGCACTCCAATAATTCTGCCTGGGGACGCGTCTTTCCTCCTCACACTCTGCGTGTGCACGCGTTTAGTGTTCCTCTAATTCCTCCGTGTGTATTCGAGTGTAATTACACGTACGTTCGTGTGCACATCAGGTGGCTTGGCTTGAGCCTGAGCTCCAACGTGGGCAACCGTGTGGGTCTTCGTGGGGAGGAGGACGTGTGCAAGTGCAAACGCGGGCTTTGGGTGGGGTGCGAGGTGGATAAGGCTTCCCGGTCCCAGGGCTCTCTAGGCCTCTCTTACGCCTTCATTTGCTCAACTTCTTAACCCCCCAGGGGAAGTCAGGGAGACCCTCCGACGGTCCTATGTGTCGCCCCTTTGGGAAAAGTTGGACCATTCTCTGGGACTTCTCCGGGTGGACTGTGACCAGGCCCGGCCGAAGGGAGGGGGAGCGCCGGGGCTGCGAAGTTGCCTTCCGGCTGGCGGGCGCACTCCGCATCCAGGCCACCTCGCGGCCGAGCGCTCCCGGAGCCCTAGGGAGGCTGCAGGACCCAACAGTGGAAGTTAAGGGACCTAAGGGAGAGCGAGCTGCGCGTTTAGGGGGCAAAACTCTCCCGGGCCTCCCGGGATCAGCCCTATTTGTAACTGGGAACTGGCCTGGGCCCGCCCCTCGGCCCCTCCTCCCGCCCCCACCAAGGCACTCGGCGCTCAGCCCGCCGCTGGAGCGCGCGTCCCGGCCACCCCCCAAGAACCCCGCGGCCACGCCATCCTTCTGGGACCTTGGAGCGGCCTAGGGACCTGGAGCGGGGAGGAAGGAGACCAAGAAGGATGGCCGCGGCGGCTCTTGCTGTGTATCCCTCCGCCGAGAGCCGCCTTCAGGGCCCACGCGCCTGGCGGGCTCCGGGGTCCGCAGGAGCTCCGGCCTCAGGCGTGCGGGGGTGGGTGCGGGGCTGGGGGTGTGCGCACGTGTTCGCGTGTGGCTGCAAGCGCTTCCCCCAGGGATTATGTGGGGACTTGTGCGTTCCTGGGATCATATAGGTGTTTTTTTCTCATGAGTGTGAGAGAGAGAGGTGCGGACTTGGGGCTAACTTCAGGTCAGTTTATCGGTAAAGAGCGAGTGTCAGTCGTCGGCTGGTCTGTCTCTCCTGCTTATTCGCACAAAGTGAGGCTACCTCTCCCCCTCCCTCATGCAGTCTCTCTGGGCCAAAGGGTCAAGGCCCGGGGGCTCTGAAGCCTGGCGGGCTGAGGCCCTTGATGTGCGCCCGGGTGTTCTGATCCTAAGGCCCAAGCTACCGGAGTCGCTCACCCAGGGTCAGGCAGGAAAAGCTAAGTAGAGAAGGGGAATCCGGAGAGCGACCCCCACACCCAGGGGAGGGTGAAGCCCCAACCTCGGCGCCTGGGACGTACCGACCTGGCATCACTGCCGGTCCAGCCTGGGATCTGGAT
>JAQZBX010039347.1:0-23068 GCA_029593785.1 Cabassous unicinctus
CCCGCCCACTGCTTATGCTCGCTGTCTGCTTTCTGTATATGTTTCCTCTATGTCTGCTTGTCTCCTTTTGTTGCGTCATCTTGCTGGGCCAGCTCTCCACAGGTGTGGGCCTTCAGGTCTCTACAGGCGTGGGCCAGCTTGCCCTTACCAGGAGGCCCTGGGAACCAAACCCAGGGCCTCTCATATGGTAGACAGGAGCCCAGTCACTTGAGCCACATCTGCTTCCTTCTAATGTGTTTTTAATCTCACCTATTTTGTCTTTCATTCCCATGAGCTCTGTTACTTTTCTATTCAGGCATTCAAATTCTTCTTTGTGCTTGCTCAGTGTCCTCTTGATGTCCTTTATTTCTTTAGCCATATTGTCTTTCAACTCATTGATTTGACTTACGAGATTTATAGAGACCTCATTGATTAGTTGTCTCAAAACCTGTATCTCATCTGGGGTTTTGATATATTCCTTTACTTGGGCCATATCTTCCATTTTCTTAGTTATGGCTTGTAATATTTTGCTGATATCTAGGCATCTGATTGTGATGGTGAGTTTACTTTGATGTTCAATATCTCTCTTTCACAGGGATTTAGTTGCAGGAGTCTGTGTTACTGCGGTTCTTTGATTCTTGGTTCAACCTGTTCTAGCTCTTTAGGATTATACCTGTTTAGTTGCTCAAATCCAGGCCATGAACCCAGTAGTGGGTTGCAGACCCACTTCCAAGGGCCTTGGGGCAAGAGGCTGTAAAGGCCATCAAAAGCCTCTCATTTATTTACTTTTAATTTCCTCACATGCACTTCTTTGGGCCACCAGCAGATGGCACTCTTCAGCAGCCCTCTCATTCCAGACCCTGGTTGGAATGTGTTTGCTGCACCATTGACCCCAACAATGTGACAGAGGGTCCTGCCACAAGGCTATTTAGAACCTCACAAATTAAACTTTCTCAGAAGCTGTTCTCCTACCCTTGCCAGCTGTCCCTCCCTTTTTCTGGGTAGGAAATAATTCCACTCCCCTCTACGTCCTCAACGACTAGTTGCAGTCAGTAGGGAGGGTGTTTGTGAGAGTTGGATCTTTTTAGTGCCCTGCTGGTTCCCAGGAGAAAGAGTGGCACAACCCCACCAGGCCTGGAAGGGCTCGTGGGACACAGCCGGCCAAATCTGTTGGCCAAAAGCTCAATCAGCCTTAGGCTGCATTCCTCCCTCTCCCGTTTCCTGGGGAGGTAGACCCCTATGGCCCCCTCTGTCTATAGCCACCCGGCAGAAGCCAGAGGATTTAAAGCTGTCTGCGCCGAGGGTGGGGGGATGGGCACCGGCAGCCCCAGCTGCAGCTTTAACTCATAGTTTTCCTGTCAAGATTCTTTTCCTTTGCCCCTCTCTCTTCTGGGTGGTGTCCGGCCTTCCCTTGGTGCCTTAAACCCTAAAACATTTTTTCAGGCCATTTCTGCCTATCCTCTAGCTATTTTTCTGGCAGAGAAGTGAGTCCTGTATCTCTCTAATCCTCCATCTTCCCGTAAATGAGATGGTTTTAATAGGGTCTCTGGCTGTGCTGGTGGAGATGGCAGGCGATAAGGCCAGGGCAAGGAATCCTCTCCAGTAGTTGGAGGGTACTTGAAGTGGAAGTCAGACCCTTCCTGTGCAGGTGCTGCTCTGTGCCCTAGTTGGCATGTGCTGGAGAGAAACAGGACATCGGCATGATGATGACGACATGCCCCTACCCCTGCCATTTTCTCAACAACCCCACCCTTTGAGGCAGGCATTGTCCCTATCTTATAAGTGAAGAAACTGAAGCAAAGAGGTGTAGATTTGCCTCAAGGCACCCAGTCTTTTAAGGCAGAACTGAACTGGAGCCTGACCTCTGGGCTCATTTCCCCCATAGCTGTGTGTGGTAGGAGCTCAGGACCAGCTTTGCTCCTGGATGGAGGTCGACTGGGCATGGGAATCATGACCCATGCATCTAACAGGCTGACCAGGTGGCCTAGAAATAACCATTCTTGCCCCAGATGCATGTCATTTATTAAGGAGCTTTGACAATCACAAGTTACAGCAAGCCAGGGGTGGGGGACCAGGTGGGGTTCCCCAGCGTGCCTGCCTCCCAGGGAAGGAATTTTCAGAGATGCCAAATTTCTTTCTGGCCCCATCTAGCCAACTGGAGTCAGAGACCCCAGTCCAGGCAATACCAGCATTTTAAGGAGGGGGCACGAGTGAGGGTTCCTTTGGGGATGGTGCTATGAGTGATTTCTTGGCTACATGGACAGAAGCGGGTCTGCTCAGGGTTGAAGCCAGTGAGGCTGGTCCGTTCAGCCCATGTGCATTGTTGAAGGAGAGGAAGCGGAGAGCTCCCGTCCACCACTGAGCAGCCCACTTGCCAGGTGGGTTTTATTAGGACTTAGGCTCAAATAGGAAATCCCTGCCTCTCTCCCTGGGGAGGGCACTGGCTCATCCCATCCTGCCTGAGAGCGCTGCGCCACCACTGTGCTCTTACAGGACGCAGCAGGTGCAGGAGACAGGCCTGTTTTCCTTCAGCTGCTGCTGGAGCTCCTCCTTCTCTGCTGTCAACACCCTCACCTTCTCCTCCAGCTTGCCCAGTTTCACCATCCATTTCTGAAGAGGACATCAAAGAAGCAGATGTCCAAGCTGGCTTCGCCTCAGGCCCATCCACCCCCATGGGTTTGAACCGATGGAGAAAGGCCCACCCAAGGCCCCCGGGCAGCACACTGGCACTGCTAGGTGGGAAAGCCAGGACCTTGGGCATGCTGCCACCTCTGACCCAGTCAGCCCTGGGGTCTTGAGGGAAGCTGCCTGACAAGAGGGTCCTGCCAGCCTCCCAGATCTCGGACTGGCCCATCCTCTGGACAGGTTGGCTACCCCAGGCAAGCCCGTTCTAAGGCCCATCAGCCCCCTTGCCCTCCTCTGCCTTTGCCACCACCTGACATTTCCTCCCTGAAAAGGCCTTTCCTTGAGACTGTGCCCAGCACTCCCCTGCCCCCTCTCAAGGGCCTCCCGTAAGATGCCGTCCCCAGCCCTCTGGGTTTTCTTGTAACCTCTCCATATTCCAATCTCCCCCTCCTCAGACCACTGCCCAAGCCAAGGGGGAGGGGTATATCAGGCACATGGAATGTGGGGTGTAGATGTTTTAAAGGAGAGCACTGGAAGCCTCGGCCTCGCGCCTGGTCACGCAACAGTGGAATACGGGATGTATGGGGTCATTTCGGTCTGGCCCCTCCCGTGCCCGCACGAGGTGGTTGGAGGACCAGGGAAGCGGACGGCTTGCTCAGGAGGGGGTGGGTGGGGCTTGGCTCCCCGGCCCTCGTCGGCCTCGGCCTAGTTACCTGCCTGCACCACTCCTGGATGGCGCTGCTGGACAGCGGGCCCTGGATGCTCCCATCGCGCCGCAGGAACACCTCCCCCTGGTCTGTCTCGTAGAGCTGCGGCTCGCTCTGGGCCTTGTGGGAGTGCACCGTTAGGCGGATCACCTGGGAAGGGTCACGGAGCTGCGGGACAGCGCCTGCCGGTCTGCAGCCCCCAAGCCCACCTAGCCATTGCCTCACTGTCCATGGGCTCTTAAGGCAGCCTGCAGAGGCTGGGGGCAGGGGTTCTTTCCAGACTCTTCTCCAGTCACTCCTTTCCCCAATTCCCCTCCTCCAGCGCTCCCTGCCCCAGCATTGCTCAGCTCGTGGCTTAGCAGAGTAGATATGGGCCATCATTTGTTGAGTGGACAAAACTGAGAGCCAGAGACCCTCCTGTCGGACAGGCTCACCTTGAGGGGGACTGACCCCCTGGTCACGTTGGTGCTGACCACGGGGATGAAGGAGAGGTCATAGGCATCGGGAAAGACCTGGGGCTTGAAGGCCTGCAGGATGGAGTCCACCAGCAGGCGCACGCGGTCCTCGTCGCGGTGGCTGCAGCGGATGCCCTGCACCAGGCCGCTGTCCTCCACGCCCACTAACAGGCTGCCACCCTCGCTGTTGAGGAAGGCGCACACGTAGCGCCGCACGTGGTGCTTGAGCGCCAGGTTTAGGTACTCGCCGCCGCCGCGTTTGAACTCCAGGTTGCGTGTCTCGCTGCCCAGGGATGCGCCCTGGAAGAGCCGCTCCTGGCCCTGGATCTCCTGGTGCACGATGGCGCTGTCAGAGAGCGTGCCGCTGGGCCGGTTCCAGAAGTGCAGAGGGCTCAGGCCCCAGGCCTGGCAGCGCGGGGTCTCCGTAGGCTGGGCTGGCAGGCGGTGGCTGGTCCCGGGGCTGGGGCCAGGGCTCGGGCCGCTGTCCTCCTCCTGCTCCGGCAGGGCCAAGAGCAGGGCATGTGGGACCAGACTGCCGGAATCCCCACGCCCAACCCTGCTCGGGGTCCAGCCCCCTCATGGGCATCCCCATGCCCCTTCCAGGCCCAGTTCTGCCCATCCCTCCTGCAGCCAATGCGGGGATCCTCTGGAGGGCCCCAGGTATCAGCTTGTCAAGGCTTCAAACCAGCCACTGCTCTGTGCTCTGCCGGCCTGGCCCCTCTTCCACTATGGGATCCCTGGGTAAAGAGAAGGGATTTCTCTTTCCCGGGGAAGGGAAAGATTGTGGACCAATCTTTTTCTACCTGGGCTGCGAACAGGCCTCAGGCCAAGGACCGGATCATTCCAGGAAGTGCCTGAGCACCCTGGGGCCCCCTGTGACAGAGCTACAGGTCTCTGAATTGGGACGGGCCCCGGAGACCCCACCCATTTCCCCGATCTCCCTGAAACCCTGGACTACTAAGTTCTGAATCTCAACCTTTCTCTGCCCCTCCTGAGCCCCTCCCTGGTTCTGCTCTGTCCTTCAATAGCTCTGGGCACAAGTGTGTTCAAGGCCACTGTCCTCATCTGGGCCTCATCGGTTGGTCCCTGGATGACTGTGGTCTCTGGAAGACCTTGTCAGCCCCTCACTAGTCTCCCTGCCTCCAGGCTCTGCCCCTGCTCCATCCTTCCCCTGACCCTAAATGCAAGTCAGATCCTGCTGCTCCCCTCTTAAAACTCTTCCAAAGCTTAAAGAGCTCAGTGTGGGCAGGGATGGAGATGGAGCCCTGAAGCTCCCCCAAGAAAACTAATTTATCTGTCTTAGAAAGATGACAAAACTATCAAGCAAACATAAATCAGACATACAGGTCTTGAAATATAAGTTACAGATCTGTTTAGTTCTGTGGTTTAAACTTTAAACTCCATCCCAAGAGAAAAGAAAAACCAAGGCCACTGGTCTCATGGAGTGACCCACCATGACCACAGTGAGTTGACTATCCCCTCCCCTCCTGCACAGAAGCCACCTGTCAGGCAGGCTCTGCCTCAGGCTCATGGCCCTTCCTGCCTGGCTTCTGCCCTCTGCCCTAGCTTTCTTCCTCAGTACCCTCTGCGGCTCTCAGCCCGAGCTCCAGGGACATGGAATGGCTTGACCTTCTGCAAACGCCAAGATTCCCCTTCACCCTGTTCCTGTGCATGTGCTCTGTCCCTCTGCCTAGAACGTCCATGTCCCAGAGTACCTGTCACACTCCCCAAGTCCAGCTTGGATTTCATCCCCAGAGAGCAGTGAGGACCCCCCGGTCTCCTCCCCCAGCTCGAGGCAGCCACCTCACAGCTTTGTAACTGAGGGCTCCTTGAGGACAGGGCCTGGCCCAGAGCAGCATGGGGTTGTCAGCTGGAGGAACGAGGTGAGCCAAGGAGGAAACCAGGTCCCCTGTGTATCTGAAGGCCTGGGCTGGCCGAGGTCCAGAGGCTCGGACCCAGGGAGGAGTCACACCCGCTTCCTGGCCGGAGGAGAATCCTAAAGGTCAGCGCTCCTCCAGGTGAGCCTCTGGGTGAAGCCGCAGCACCAGCTTCAGGCCACAGTCATGTCAGTAGCTAACTTTGCAGATTCATCCCCAGCTCCTCAAAGGCACCCACACCCATGGGGCATGGGGGAAGCCCCCCTTACCTCTTTGCGGCTGGAGGAGCCCCGACCCTCAGTCACCATGAGGTCCTTCCCTCGGGCTGCCAGCTCCTTGAAGATCAGATGCTCCTCCATTGCCAGCTGCAGGCGGCAGGGGAGCGAGGCCAGGGTGGCCCTGGGGATGGCCACCTGCACCAGCGCATAGGCCTTGCGTGGCCGCCTCACCACCTCGATGTGCTCCCGCTTCACAGGCAGCTCGAGCCGCTCCAGGGTGTCTCGCAGCAGGCAGGTGAGCACGGGCACCGAGAACTGGGGGTTCAGGTGGCGCACGCAGAGTGTGCGTGGGGTGTGCGAACCCCCAGGCTCTGCCTCCTCAGGCAGGGACCCCTCCGAGGAGTGTTCCTTCAGGGACTGCTTGTCCGGGGGCTCCTCCTGCATCTGAGTTTGTGATCGTCTCTTCTTGAAGGTCTCTGAAGGGGTCTCCATTGGAAGGGATTCTGAGATTTCCACCACTGGCTGCTCCCCCTGGGGCTCTGGGCTCTCAGCTGGGCCCAGGGCCTCCAAGAGGACTCAGGGGTGCAGAGGCTCTGGTGAGGCTAGCAGACGGGCAGGGGCCAGGCAGGGGAGGAGAGCAGAGGGCCAGCAGGGAGGTGGTGGCCGCCTGCCCGAGGCCTATGGCAGCAGAGGAGTGTCGTGCAGGGCTGAGCCAGAAGACAGAGCATGTGGGCCTCCTCTCAGTCCACAGAAGGGAAGGCTGAGGCCCAGAGGGGAGGGGGTGTGCCCGGAGAACTAGAGCAGAGGGGACCAGAACTCAGGTCCTTTCAAGGGCCACAGAAGCCCTGTCTTCCCTCCCCAGTAGGTCCCTCTCCACAGGTGCGGGCCTCCTTGGCAGCCTCAGTTTCCTGCCCACCAGACCATTGTTGCCTCCTGGCACTAGAGAAGCCTTTGAAAGGGCTTCTTTTGAAGAAGAGGCCTAAACCTGGACTCTGGAGAACTGGCTGGCGGCCCCATAGCTGCTTCTCCCTGCCTATGCCCAGCAGAGGTTCTGAAACTAGACACTCAGGGCTGGATGGAGTTTTAGAACAGAGGCTTTTATGTTTGTTTGTTTGTTTTTTGGCACACTGATGAAAACCGTGGCCCCCTCTGCAGAGAAATGGCCTTATGCATATATACATATAATTTTAGGAGGTTCATGGGCCCTGGTTAAGAACTCCTAGTCAGGACTGAGTCCTCCATTTTTGGTCCAAAGAGCAGAAGTGAGCCAGTCTGAATAACGGTTGGAGACGAGGCCCTTGCCCACCCCCCCCCGGGGGCCTCACTCTGGAGCTGTGCACATATGGACACACACCAGCCCACACAGCCCCTCCACTCACCCCCACACACCCAGCCTCCGGTTTGTGTGGTAGGTGCCACCAGCCTGCATTTTTCAGATTGGATCCCTGAGGCAGTCAGGGCCCGGGGGTGGGGACACAGGGCAAACGGGAATAGGAGGAAAGGGGGGGTCTTATGACCGTCATGCCCTGAGGGTTCCTGGCTCTTCCCGCCCCCTGACCCCTGGCTGGCAGCCGCCACGGCACTGGGACTCACACTCACCCTTGGCAGGGGCTACGCGGGCACCACGCTGGAGGAAGTGGGCGGGGCCTGCTCAACTGTGAGCTCATGAGGGGCAACAATGCCTTCTCCATCAGCCTCAGGCAGGCAGGTTGGGGGAGGCAGACAAGAATACTGCTTCCCCACCCCTATCCCCCACCCCCAAATAGCTGATCCACCTGCTCCCTCTGAGCAGCTTGGCATGGGGCTCCCTCTGGGATGAAGACATCCTCCCTCGGTAACGCCTCTCCAGGCCCCAGTTCATACACAGGTCCCCCATTTCCATCCCTCTTTCACGGCCCCACTGCCTAGTCCAAAGCTCCCAGGTCTCCTTCAGTCACCAACCCCAGGCCCCACTAAGCGCTGACAGGGCTCAGCTTCTCCTGGGATGGAGCAGAAAATATGTGGTCAGTTCCAGGGTACCCCCTGCTACCAGGCCCTTCTTTGTGCCTAAGACAGACTTAGCTGTCCAGAAGAGCCCTGAAGAATGGGTCACGCATGGTCATCTGTTCTGAAGGGCAGAGCTGTTGCCTGCTGCTTGACAGGAACCAAGGCATGGGTGAGACACATGCCTTTATTAAAGCAGAAATCTGTTTTTGGGGGAGGCCCTTGGGAGCAGCCATTATGAAGATATTAGTGGAATTTTGTTTTCCTTAGGGACTGTGGTATAAACTTGGGTGGGGACTTGAGAAAGAAGGCTGTGGTATGGGGGCAAGGAAGAGGCCCCAGGCAGAGGGGAGAGGATGTAGCTCAAGTGGTTGAGTGCCTGCTTCCCATGTACGAGGTCCCGGGGTTCAATCCCCAGTACTCCTAAAAAAAATGGTGGCAGAGTGAGGCTTTGGGGAGAGCTGGCCAGCAGGGACCCCCGGAGGATGGACCTGGCCAAGAGGCCGCAGATTCAGTGATATAATCTGAGAGCCAGGATTAAGTTTGCCTTTTCTGTCCTCCCTCCCCAGCCTGGTGTCAGCTCAGCTTTGGGGGAAGGAACTTTAAGATGTAGGTAGGAGGTGACTGGGGAGAGCCTGGAGCCCAAGTCCAAAGGGAGAGGAGATGGGCGGGCAGGCACCCAACTCCCTGCAGACTGGCGGGATGAAGTCCCAGAAGCCTAGAGAGCAAGGGGATATCTGGTGAGGCCATCAGTGGGCCGGGTGGGAGTGAGTACAGATCCAGGCCTGGACCCTCAGGAGCCAGAAAATGGACCACACTCTTTTCCCCACCAGCAGCCCCCCACCTATTCAAAAGGACTGTATTTATTGATCTTCTGAGGGTGCAAAGCCTCACCCTCCCACTCAGGGCCTGCACATTTCCCATGCTTGTTGGGGCACCTGCCCCATGGCCCTGTCAGGTGCCCTCTCCTGCCCACCCTCCAGCCAGGTCTCCCTCATCTCTGCACCCACAGCTCTGGAAGGCACAGAATGCTGGCTCTCCCTGCCTCCCCCAACCCCAAGGGGAAGGCCTCTTCTCCCTCAAGCCTTTCTTGACTCTGCCATCCTCAAGTTGCTCTCATGGCCACTGTACAGCTGAGGCTAGAGCTATATTGAGACTGCTAACTGAGTCATGTTGAGTTGCACAGAAAACAACCAGCTACCAGGAAAGGCACACTGACAGAAGAAATGTCAACATCACCAGAGGCATCCTCCCTTCTTATCTAGAGCCCTTGTTATCAGGCAGCTATTTTGCATAAAATTTTCCAAACTTGTTTGAGTGCCAAGGCTTTTCCCACTCTTACTGGAAAGCTCTTTAAACCACTGTATTACATTTTCCTCTGGAATCTTCAATCTCATGTGAACTGAACCTTATGTCAGCTTTTTTTTTTTTGCAGGGTGGAGGGTGTAAAAATTGTCTTTCGTTGTTAAGTACTAAATAAATTTGCAAAATAGTCTTGTAAGTACAGAAATGTATCCCAATATAATTGGATTATTTGCAGCATCTCAGGCTCAGCAGACAGCCAGGGGCAGGCAGACGTGAGCTCAGTGTCATGTGATAAGCATCCACTTTCAGTCCTCTCACTGGGTGTCTGTGACCTTCTTCACAAACCTCATTTAGCATTGGGAAAAAAAAAGGTTCTCTCTGAATGTGAGGTGGGACCCAAAGACAAGGGTCAGAGGCAGCTGCAGGATGCCTCCTATGTTACCTGGTGAATGGACACTTCTCCTCACGGTGCCCACCTGGTGGTCCACATTGCCACAACCTCTGAAAGCACTTCGGGGATGGGTGTCCCCCTGCTCTCAGATCAGTCTGCACTAATTACCCAGGGGGACTGGCCAATGGGTGGAGGGACAGGGAAGGGGCCTGAGTTCAGGGAGAGAGTTTGCTGCCATCACATGGGAGAGAACATCATGTGTCTGGACTTTCCTCAGCTAGGTTTCCTACATTTTTAGCTTTGGTTATAAGAAAGGGCAATGGTCTAGGAGGGCCAAGTCCCTTCTGGCTCTACCTGAGGAAGGATCGTAGCAGCCAGTGTGAGGGCAAGAACAGTGTTCACTTGGCCCATCAGGACCGCATCCCAGGGAAGGATCTCAGGGAGCTCCATAGAGATGTCAGTGTGGAGTGCTTGCAGACACTCCTCAGGATAAATGGCCTCTATAAAGAAGACAGTGGAAAGGTGACATGGACTGCATGGCCAGCAGGCAGTGAGGGGCCAAAGCCGGGGAGGGGACAGCGATTCTGGAAAAATGCCCAATACTTTTCTGGATTCAGCCCCAAATGAAGTCTGGACTTTTCTGTTATCCCCTGGAAGTGCTTGTTTCTTTTCCTCCGGATGCTCCTCAGCATTGGAGTTAGTGAGGACAAGTGTTAAGGGTGGGCATGGGAAACTCGTGCCACGAGGCCTCGTCCCAGTCCCACTTTCCCATATGCCTTCCTGCCACGTGGGTGGCTAGGCTGTTGCAGTCAATGGAGTGGTCTGTCCTGCACCACAGGGCCTGCCTGAGACCAGTCCAGCCTCTTTTGATGACTCTACTAGAAGGCTTGGCTTTGTGAAACAATTTCAAAAGTCGAGGGTTTTGTTTGTTCTTAAATAACATTTAATTCTGACCTCGGGTTAGGGCAGTATGAATAAAGGGTTAACAAACTCTTCCCTCTAGCATGAGCCTTTGACATTTGGTTACCTTTCTAGTTCTGTTCCCCTAGAAACCAGAGAAAAGTGGAATGTCCATTGTCTCAAGACAATATGACTCATGGTAAAAGTGACATTTGATTGTAAATCTGGACTTTGAGTTCTATGTATGAACCATAAACAAGTGCTAAAAAGCCACAACCTTGGGCTTCCTGAGTGCAATGACTCTCTCAATTGGGCAAACTCCTTGTAGGGACCCTGGAAGCTAGGCCCCTGGAGTTGTTAGAGATATTGGCTTCCCTGGGGCACGAGGCTTCTAAGCCAAGGGTTCCCGACTTTATTCTGGTATGTTTGTTCCCTTGCACCTGAGCTGTCACCTGGGGAACCAAGGAAAACAGCTCCTGGATGACTGTGGGCTGCTGTAAGGACTTCTCCACTGCAGAGGACAGCCTCATGTTGTCCTGCTGTGTCCAGTCTTGCAGTCTTCAAAGTGAATGCAATGCCCAGTGGAGCCTATGGGATTCTTAAGACTATCTAGTTGGGTCTAAGACAAAGGTCCCCAGATGGGTGTGTGTGCTAGGTATCCTGTGGGGTTGTATGTAAATATATATTTATATCCTTTATATCCTTATAAAAAGAGATGGAGATAAAAATATAAAGTATATAAAGGGAGAAGTGTGTGGGGGTATGCCATTTTGCTCCAGAAGGCCCAGCTCTGTATCATGTCTGGCTGCCTACATGACTTGGTGTTATGATCAGTCAGTCCCTGTGTCTCTTGGGTAAAGGTCACATCATTGTTAGGATTCAGTAAGGTTCTCCTTGGGAGTACCTGGATGGACAGCAAAACCCTACCAGACCCAAATGTCCAGCAGTCTGTGGAATATAGGGGCTTATTCTGGTTTGGCAGTCCTGACCTTAACGGCTTCACCAGTGACCATGGTTAGAACCAAGTGGAAAAGACATTAGAGCAGAGGTTCTTAACCTTTTCTGTTCCATGGACCTCTTTCCCAGTCAGGTGAAAACCATGGACCCCTTACTAAGTCTACACTATACTGTGCATTATTTAATTAATATATCACACCCACACCAACACGTCCCCAAAAGAATAATGCTTTTTAAAATTTCAATTCAAGCTCATGGACCCCTTGTTAAGAACCCCTGCATTAGGGGGGCGGATGTGGCTCAAATGGTTGGGCGTCCATCTGCCATATGGAGGGACCTGGGTTTGATCCCCGGGACCTCCCGGTAAAATAAAAAAAAAAACATATATAGAAGGCGCATGGGCTGCCAGGCTCTCTGTGTCGGTGAGCCGCCAGGACCCCGGAGCCAGGCAGCAAGATGATGACGTAAAAAGGAGAGACACAAGACGAGATGCTCCGAAAGCTCCAAAAACCAGGAGCCGAGGTGGCACAGATGGCTAGAACACCTCTCTCCTACATCGGAGGTCTTCAGGATCGAATCCTGGTGAAGATTGGAGGAGGATGATGAGAAGAGATGAAACAGACACAGAGAATTGCCCAGCGAATGGACACAAAACAGCAAATGGGGAAGGGGGGGTTTAAAATGGATCAAGTAAATAAATAAATCTTTAAAAAAAAAAAGAACCCCTGCATTAGAAATTAGCCATGATGTCAGAACCAGTCACTGGTCATTGCTGGTAGGCTCCTCAAAAATCTCTTCATCCAAACCCCTCATAGCCAGATGGGCCTACAGAATGGAAATGACCTGTTCAAAACGTCACAGTAAATCAATGCACTGGCTAGAACCTTAGGCTTGGCCTTGGAGTCATATTGCTTGGCTTCAAATGCCCACTTTGGTACTTTCTAATTACGTGATCAGAGCTTCAGTTTCCTCACCTATAAAATGGGTTTGCTGTGAAGTTAAATGAGATCATTCATGTAATGCAATTCATTTGGCACAAACTAAGTGTGATAAAAGTGCTAGCTATTGCTATTATCAGGTTATATACTGCACTGCTGTCCCTTACACCCCCATTTTAAAGAGCGACGTGCAGCCCTGGACTTGAGCACAGGGTCCCTGGTTAGTGCAAGGGGTATAGTGCAGGCCTGGCTCAGTTGGCCCAGCTTGCATCTCTCCTCACCCCATAAGGATGAGGATGGATCCAGTCATGGAGGCTCCTCAAAGAAGCTGACCCCAACACTGTTCCCTCTGCTCTGGGTTCCTGTTGCTGGGGCACTCACTGCTGTCTAGCTGCACCAGAGTGAAGCCCTTTGATGGCAGAGATTGGACCCAGACACTTATTCCCAGGGGGCTTACACACTGCTGAGTCCCCAGTGGGTGTTCGGCAGACTGCCTGTTCCTTAGGGATTGCTGGAATTAAAATGCTTAGGAATCATCTTATCCAAGCTCCTCATTTTATATATGAGAAAACTAAAAACAAGAGAAGAGGAGTGATTTGCTCATTGGAGGTGCAGTTGTTTGGGTGTCAAATGATTAAAAAAAGACACTGACATCTATACTGGTTTTTATTTATAAACAAATCGACATAAAATAAGTCCAGAAGGCAGCAGGGGCCTCTGTGCTGCTGACTTGCTTACAAAGGAAGCATATGGACAGCGGAGTATGTGGAGCCAGCCTCTGGCCTAGAGACCCTCTCCCTCCCATCCATCTTAGGGCCTCCTCGGCCTAAAATCACTGGGTCCAATTTTCTTCAGCAATAATTCTGGCCAGGGCAAAGAGCTGGGGTAGGGTACAGACTGTCTGAGGACAGGGCAGGGCGGGAGGCTCCCATTCCCACAGATGAGGCCTGGGGCTGCAAAAGGCCCAGCGGGGGAAGGGAGGGGAAAGTGAGAGGGAGCCTCTCCTGCCCATGCTGAGTGATGTGGTCAAGGCTTTATGGGTCTGACCATCCCAAAGAGCAAGTGCCCTAGGGCAGTGTCCTGTGAAAAGGGGCCAGGCCTACCTGGAGAGGGTCTCTGGGGCCAGGGCAGGGCAGCCACCCTCCTCCTAAGACCCATTCTCCAGGTCAAGAATTATGAACGAGAGGGTTTGCCCAAGTGCCAGAAACAATAAGTTAACAATAAAAAAGATATATTTTTAAAAAAGGTAGAGGTTTGCACCATCAGTTTGAAGTCTGGAGGGCTGGTGGAAGAAAGCAGGTGCTGTGGGGCAAAGGGGTGCCACACCGGACCCAGTAGGTGGTGAGGGGACTGGGCACAATTTAGGGCCCTGTCTTCTGAGGCCCCAGGGATTGGCCCTTTCCTCCATCAACTGGAAGGTGTTCAGTCTAGACTTCTGGCGAGAGGCTGGCCAGGCTTGAGAAATAAATACAGGGGACCTCAGAGCCAAGGCAGGGCTGAGGGGAAGAGCAGCACCAGCCCTGGGACTCACACTCTCCCCTCCTCAGTCCTTCATGGAAGGACACATCATGGCAGGAAGGGGTAGTGGTGGCTCCACACAGCCTCCTGGAGTCCTGAGGCCCTGAATCCCACTGAGGTGCCCAGGAGTGGGCTGATGGCCCACCTTCCCGGGGAAAGAGTGCTCCCATATGCTCGACTACTTGGCTGTCTAGGCTGCATCTTGCTGCTCAGAACTTGCCCTGTTTCAGTCGGTCAATGTGGTAGGAGAGCTTGAGTGCAGGCCCCAGCTTCAGACCCATGTACTTCATCATCATGTCACTGCGCAGCAGAAGCAGGGCCTTGCCATCGATCTCCTGGGGGTGGGGTGGCAGGGAGGAGCCATCAGAGCCCTGGGTGGTCTGACCAGCCCAGGTTTTGACTGAGGTCTGCCCCGGGAAAGGCCAACTGCATGGACTTGAATCAATTTCCCGTGACCCTGAAGCCCACCTTTTCTTCCCACCATTCCTCTCCCAAACATCTACTTTTGAGACCAGCTCAGGCTCTCCACACCCATCTGTGCCCTTTCCCTGTCTGTGCTGCTTGAGAGGCAGTTTCCCCCACCCTCCCAAACCTCTGATCAATCCCATCTCTTCCAGGAAGTCTCCCTAGTCATTGCACTTGTTTCATGTATCACAGACTGTATTTTTATTGATTCTCAACTATTATTGAGTCATCTTACTTCCTGAGTGACAGAGACCCCTCATGCCTGGGTGAGCCAGGCACAAAGCAGGCACCTACTGAGCAGACATGAAGCCTTCAGGCCTGATCTAAGAGCACCCTCCAAACCCACCTGGTGTGAGAGAATTAAACAATCAGTGAAAGGGAGCAGACCTGTTTTGAGTACTCAAAGGGCAGCACAGCACCAAAGAGTAGGGGCAATGCGGAAGTGGCTGGAGCCGCAGATCCAGGAGTATGGTTACTGCAGCGGGATCATGGCCATGAAGCCAAACTGTCATCTGAAGAGATGCTGGAGGCTCACAGAGGGGCAAGGAGAAGAGGGGGCTGATGAGGCCACTGGGAAGGGACTCTCAGTTTAACTGAGGCCTCTCATTCTCATGTCTAGAAAATGCCCAACATGAAAGTCAGGGCCAGATAGGGGACCATGACTCTGACAGGCTGGAGAGGAGCAGTGAACAGCAGATGGGGGAGCAAGTGTCTGGGAAAAGAGATCCCTGGCCCTGGGCCTAAAACCCCAGGACACACACCCAGTAGGATTGTGGTTGAATCAGATCTCACACTAAAGGAAGGAGATGAACTAGGTGTCCAGTGAGGTCTGAGACCCAACTTCTGTTTCTAAGTTTTTATGGTGCCTCTCTGGAACAAATATGCAGCACATGCCCTTTAAGAGTCTACAAGTTGCAGAAGCAAGACTCCTAGTGGACAAGGGAGAGGTCAGGCAAAGGCACCTACGTGTTTGCGAAAGAGGTCAGCGTGAGGTCCAAGCTGAGGATCAGCTTCCCGGACAAACTGCATCACGTCCTCGACTGTCCATGAGGAGGGATCCCGGCCACTCAGTCTAGAGGTATCCCGGCTTTCCAGGTATCGGTCTGACCCTGCAGGACAGGAGGACACCTATCATAATGAGTGGAGACTATTTGTAACCCCTGCCACCACCACTCTCCTTGGCATGTTGCAACGGCCCTCTAGGTGATGCTCACAGCAATGCGAGAGCATGAGCAGAGGAACTGGTGGAGCCTAGAGAGGGAAGAGACTGTAGGGCCTTGAGACTTGTCCTAAGTCAAATCTCTGTTCTCTAAGGATAGATCTGGTGTTTGGAAAGGGTCAGAAGGAATTTTGCATTGAGGCTGTGATTTAGGAGTCTGGTCCTGAGACAAGGGATGACAGTGAGATAAAGGGACTAACTTGGATTCAGTGGGGGCTGGTAGGTGGGGCTGCTTCTGCCTTGGCTCTGGGGACCTAGAGAGAAAAAAAGTGGCAGACAATACCCTGGGTCCTCTTTCAAGGCCTGGAGAATAGCTGACTTTGCCATAGCCTGACACACTAAGGCAGAAAACAACTTTTGCCTTGGCTGCCAGGAATCTCAAAGTTAATTTAATGTTCTGCTTAGAATTTTTATCTCAATCTGGACTCAAATAGAACTCCTCCCATTTTCCCTGTGATATTTGGGATCTCTATATTTTGATCATCACCTGCCACAGATCTCTTGCATGTTTTTCCCCCTCTTCCTGGAATGTGCCCCCTTTTTTCTCTTCAATTTCTCCTTTTTTTCTGGCAAACTGCAACTTAGCTAACAGATTCTGGCTTCAAGCACCAGCTCCTTTATAATTCTGACCCCCAAAGAATTGGTCTCATAAAGCATGTAGTGTAACTCTTGGTTATAGCTCATTCTCTATTCTTTCTCTAACACACCATGCCAGTAATCTGTTCTCCCTAAAGTAGCCAAAGCAACCTTTAAAAAACAATAATTGGATCATGTCAATTCTCTCTAAAAACCCAACGCAGTGGCCTCCCATTCCACTGAAAAGGAAATCGGCATTCCTTACCATGGTGTAGGAGGCACCACATCACTTGGTCCTTCCTACCTTTCTGACCTCACTGCACTCCTCTCCTTACTCGCCAGGCTCCAGACACACCAGCCTTCTTTCTGTTTCTTAAATAAGCCACGTGTTTATCCTCTGACTGGCAACATTCTTTTCCTGGAATGCTTTTTCCAGATCTTTGTATGCCTAACTCCTTCTCAACATTTAGGCATCATCTCAAAAACTGACTCCTCACAGAGGCCTTCCCTGGCCTCCTAGCAAAAGTATTCAATTCCCCACATAGTCATTCTCAATCCAGGTTATCTAGTTAATTTTTTTCTCACAGCACATATTGCTACCAAAAATAATTGCATGCATTTTTTTTTCTTTTTTTCTTTTTAAAATATGGGACACTTCACGAATTTGCCTGTCATCCTTGCACAGGGGCCATGCTAATCTTCTCTGTATCATTCCAACTCTAGTACATGTGCTGCCGAAGCAAGCACCATTTATTTGTTTTTATGTTTATTATCTGTCTCCCACCTATAGCATATAACTTGTTCTCTGTTATATCCCCAACACATTGAACAGTTCCTAGTCTGCCATAATACATATTTAAATACATTTGTTGAAAAAAATGAATGAATATTATGTAATAGCTCTTTGTGTATTTTCCTCTTTTATCAGACAATGTCTGTCTTACTCAGCACCCAGTAAATCAAACAAATGACTGAGAGATAGCAAGTCATGAAACTACCAAGTGGTAGAGCTGAAACATGTATGTGACAGTAGAAGGGGCCTAACCTTCAACTATCTCCTGCAAAGGCTAAGAATCTCCTCCCATTTTTCTTCATTCTGGGTCCCACTTCTAAAAATCAAACGATACCTTGCCTGGTCTAGCCCAGACCCTGTTTTCTGGGGAAAAGACTCTCCAGTTTGTAGTTGGGAACTGACCAGACTGGGAGAGAAGTGTGCTGGAGCAGGGGTGATGAGAGCCACAGAGTTCCCATGACCTTTTTTTAAAAGTAGACAGGAAGTTGGAGGAGGCCTATGAGCCAGCCTTTTCTCCCTGCCGTGAAAGTCCACTGTGACACTAAAAGAGAAACCAACTACAGAGATTCTAGAAAGCAGAGAGAAGATATGGGGAAAGAGTATATATGCACACAGGTATCCTTCTTGGGTCATCTTACCTAATTTTACTACCCAGAAGCTAGTAATCACACACACAAACATGCAATTATATATTTATGTGTTAGCCTACTCCCATTAGAATATAAATGCCATAAAGGCAGGTGGTTGGGAAGTTGCTGATTTATATGGTGGTTAGGAGAGACATGCTCTGAAATGATGACATATGAGCAAAGACCTAAAGGAAAAGAGGGGATGAGCCATGTTCTTCTGGAGAACATTCTAGGCAGAAGGAATAGCAAGTGCAAAGGCCTTGAGGCAGGGGAGTGCCTGGCACTGACTAGCATGTTTAAAAGGCTTAGCAGAGAGGCCAATGGACCAGAACAGAGTAAATGAGGGAGAAAGTGGTAGTAAATAACATCCAAAAGGTATGATTAGGGAAGGGAGGAATGGTGGTGCATATAACAGAGGCTCTTGTATGCAACTGAAATGCTGTGGCACTTGTGAGTGATATAAGGTAGGTTTTGAGCTGAGGAGTGAAATGAACCGTTATAATGAAAAGGATCACTCTGACAGTGTGCTTTGAGAATAGACTTTAGGGGATGAGGGTAGAATAAAGACCAGTTATAAAAGAGTTACTATAATAATCCAGGCAAGAGACAGCTGTGGCAGGCCCCAGAGTGGCAGTGGTAAACATGGTGAAAAGGGGTCTGATGTATGAACAGTATTCTCTAAGTTATAAAGAACCTCCCTCACTGTCAGCTCATTTGACCCTTAGAACAACCTTGAAGGAGGTATTATCACCATCCTCTTTAGAGGTGAGGGAGCCGAGAAAGGTGAAGTGACTTGCCCAAGACCACACAGCTAGGAAGGAGACCTGTGTGCTGTCTCTGTCTTCACCTCGTCCCATTTCTGCAGACAGTCTATGCTGGGCTTTCCCACCACCACCCACAGTGTATACAGCTGGCAGGTACTCTTCTGAAAATGATGATGGCAGGTGAGACATATCCACAAGAGGCCAGGTAAGAAGCGGAGGCCTAATCATGAACAGGAGAGAGGAGAGACTCAGCATGTAAACTCTTTGAGACAAACAATTCTAGGGCCAACAAGTAGAATCCTTCCATAGCTTTATGCGGTTCTTCAGGGTCAAAAGATAGTTAGACCAAGACCTGACAGACAGACTCACAATGTTTCAAAGGAAGAGAGGCGATGCCTGGGAGACCACAGTGACAGGCAGCTGTGCCCATCTCATGAAGCACTCCTATCAGAGACAGGGCCTTGGGGAAAGCAACCATAGTAGTAACTACCCTCATACCTGAGGAATGCTGTAGTTTCCAAAATGACTCCACATCCCTTCTTTCGCTGGATCCTTTTAACACTCCTGTAGAGAGACCAGGGTGATATCACCATCTCCATTTTGCATATGAGGAAAATGAAGACCTGAGAGGTAAGATGACTTGTCCAAGTCTCCAGGCAGGGGAGCTGAGGCTAGAATCAACTCTGAGATCTACCTCTACTTCAGCGCTCTTTAGACTCAATTTTGCTGTCTTGCTGGGGTTGAGGGTGGGGGAGGGGCATCAGTGGCTTCTTCCCCTGTCTCAGCCTTCAATGAAAGCGCTCTTTCCTGAGGACACTTCTTTCCCTTGTAGGCCCTGCTAATGGAGTCCTCATATTCTTTCACACCTCACATATCCCTGGGCTGCGGAAGGTCAGAGTGGGGAGTGTGGAGATGGCTGCTTCTGGACCATCCTTCTATGAAAGCTCATGTTCTCAGAGGGCAAACATCTACCCAACCATCTGCTCTTCTGGTCACTGTCACCTATAGATCTCTGGGTTGCTACCCACTGTTAAATGATGACTTTTTTCATACTTAGCTCAAGCCTTCTGTTCCACCCCAATTCCTGCCATAATCCTCAGAGACAACCTCCTCTAGAGGCATCCCATTCAACCACCAGGCCTCCAGTGACTTTCACTGTGGCATTCCATGTCAATTTCCTACTGCTGAAGCCACTCTGGTTTTTGCAATCACTGGGAACAAATCCACTTCAGAATTTTAAACATCCCACCCTCTGACTCCAACCTGCCATATTTCCAATTCTTTTATGACTTACAGCTACTAAAAATGTTACATCTCAAAGACTTTTAGCATATCAGACTTTTAATTTCATACATCCTTCAGCTTTCTCTCAGCCTGGCTTTCGTCACCACCCTGCCTAGATTCAGTGGTTGATGGTCTACACTGGTCTCCCTCCAGCTGCACTCCCTTACATTCCCTCCTTCCTCCTTCCCCCTTCTTGCCCTACCAGCCAGCAAACTGGCAAACTAGTTTCCAAGCATAGGCTGGGCCCCTGGTGTTTCCTGAAAATCATTCCCTTTTCCTTGATCCATTTTCTCCCCTCTTCTTTATGACTAGTTCACGCTTCTGGCACACCCAAGTCCTTCCCTAATCAGCCCTCTCTCCATTCACACATGGCCACAGTGAATCTTCCCTCCAGGCTCAGAGAAGATGGCATGCCTCCTTCTAGCTTAAGACTGATCCATCTGTCTATGCCCTTGACCCCTATTTCTTCCCACCACCTCCAAGGCCTTACTTTCTTCCCCTTCTTAATATTCTTAATATCTTCCTCTTGGAAGGCTCTAGTTGTCCACTGACAAATATGCCCATAGTGTTCTGACTTTAAAAAACCCTTCTTTTGACTTGTAGTCACCCCTAGCCCACTATCGTTCTTTTTTCTCATCAAACTCTCCTTGACATCATCACCCAGTGCAATCTACCCATACCACCTCTACCACCCTGAAGCTGCTCTTGCTAAGATCACCAATTACCCACTATTTACCATATCCAATAAATATTTCTCAGTCCCTATTTTACTGAACCTTTGCTATGTTGTGTTCTCCTTAAAACTGTTACCTGTGGCCACCATAATGTTAAAGTCTTCTGTTTCTCCTCACATCTGACTATTCCTTTGTCTCCTTGGTAGACTCCCTTCCTGTTACCACCTCCTGAAATTTGCTGTTCTCCAGGACTCCATCTTTGGTTAACTGCTTTTTTTTTCATTCTTTCCATACTCCTGGGCAGTGGGTGTCATTTACCCTATAGCTTCGACTATATGCTGATGACTTCCAAATATTTAACTTCAGCTCAGTCCTCTTCCCTGAGCTTCAGACCTGTGTAGCCACAACCCAATGGTTATTATCTAGATGACCCATGAGCTCCCTGCCTCCCCTTCCTGCTCATCTATGGCTCCTTCTCTCAGTGAATGGAACATCTATCCAGCCACCCCACCTAGAAACCTGGGAGACATTCCCAACTCCCTTCATCCTCACAATCCTCAAACCTGGCTAAATTTACTTCTTGAGTAGTTTTCAAAACTACTGACTAATCAATAGTCAATGAAATATTCAAAACACAAACCTATCGCTGTCTTGTCTCAAAAGTCTTCAGTAGCTTCACATGGCCTCCAAACACTTTAACATGGCATTTAAGGCCTCTATGTCTTAACTCCCGACCTTTCCAGTTTTTTCTCTTTAAAATCCCAGTATTGCATTTTATGTTTTAGCAATACCAAACTGCATGAAGTTCCTGGTACAATCCAGCTATTTATCATTTTGGCCTTGTTCATACTATCCCCTCTTACTGGAAAGCTCTCCCTCCTCTACCACCCTGATATGGCCATTCTTACATTCACCCTTTAAGTCTCAGGCAAGGTGTCACTTCCTCAAGGAAGCTTCCCTCAAACACCAAGATTGGGTTAGATGTCCCTTTCTTGTTTTCATAATACCCAAAGCACATCTCTGATACTGCATTCAAGATATTGTTTTATAATTATCTGTTTAAGTGTCTGTCTCCCCCACAAGACCGATCTACTTGAATCCCTATGTCCAACACAGATGGTGTTCAAATAGGTGGCTGATGGATGAATGAATGAATCCTTCCCTGTCCCTTTGGCTTGGGACTTTGGCTCTTAGTCTCCATCACGCCCAAGCCAATTCCAGGACTCCATTTACCCCCCAGGTGGGGGCAAGAGCTAGGACATTTCTGGACTCCTAGAGCTCAGGAAGGAAGGGAAGGAGAGAGTGAAGGAGGGCAGGACCATAACTTTGGTATGCTTACCCCTGGAGCATAGCCTACGCACAGCTGATGCAGTGCTCTGTGGGAGGCCACAGGATGGAAGCAAGGGCCGGTACCCGGGGGCTCGAAGATTTTGGGAGGTGCTGACAAGGTTGGTGGGATTCAAGGTGGAGTCCATTGGGTCTGAGTGTGGCTCCAGGGACCGGGTCAGACTATTCCCCAGGACAAAAGCTTCACCTGGAAAACAGTAAAACCAGGGTTAGAAGAGAGCCCGGCCTGGCAGGACTGCCAGGGTGCTGGCTTCTAGGTACCTGTTTGGGATCTTTGTAGAATGGAGGAAGAGACAGTAGAAAAGACATAAAGGCTGGGGCTGGGACTCAGAGGCCTTGGTTCTGGCTCTAAGTGACCTTACTCAAGCTTGCTGCCACTCTCTAGACTTTGGTTTCCTTTGAGTCTTCTCCTCCTAGACCAGATGGTTTTTAAGACTTTTTCTGGTCTGGATGTCCTATGCTTTCTCTGGTTAAGGGGAACCCTAAAGAAATAGAGCTGTTCTCAGATGGAAGAGGCTGCCTTAGACACAGATCCTAGAGCAGGGAACCAAGATGCAGGAGAAGAGACACATTTATTTGGGTTTAGGGTACTCCAGACACTGATACCTTCTCAGCCAGAAGTGCTTCTTAATGCCTGGCCAATCCCCTATCTATAAAGGATCTGCTCCTACTTCCCCTCCCTCCTTTCATATATAGAAACATTCCAAGGAAACTGGCATTGTACAGTGTTGAGAACTTGGACAGAGAGACCAGAATCTGAGTTAGAATTTTGCTCTGTCACTCAGCAGGCAAGGTACTTCTCTGAGAACTCCAGTCTCCTCATCCGTAACATGGGAAGAACTCCTCTCTTCCTTCCAAAGGCTTGTAAATATCAAAACAGAATGGTCATGAAGCCATTCATAATAGCTAAAAGGTGAAGATAACCCAAATGTCCATCAAGAGATGAACGGATAAACAAAATATGGTATATTCACACAAAAGGAATGAAGTTCTGAGACATGCTACAAATTGATGAACCTTGAAAACATGCTGAGTGAAATAAGCCAAAAACAAAAGTAAAGGACAAATATTATATGATTCCACTTACATGAAACATCTAAAATAAGCAAATTCATAGAGACAGAAAGTAGATTAGAGGTTACCAGGGGCTGGGGGTGGGGTGGGGAATGCAAAGTTATTTCTTAATGGGTAAAGAGTTTCTATTTTGGGTGATGACAAAATTTAGTACTGGAAGCGAGTGATGGTATAGTACAATATTGTAGAAGTAATTAATGCCACTGAACTGTACACTTAAAAATGGTTAAAAATAGCAAATCTTATATCTATATTACCACAATAAAAAAACTAATTAAATACACAGTGTAAAGGGACTCTTACCCTGATATTTATGTCATGGCCCAGCAGCAGCAGCAGCCCCCAGTCTTTGCAGTAGAGAACTGTAGCAGACTCCCTTTCATGATTGAG
>JAQZBX010039348.1:0-23089 GCA_029593785.1 Cabassous unicinctus
AACAACAAAAAACAAAACAAGCATTACGTTGCCCTGGCCCAAACCCCTTGTTTTTTTCCAGGAGGCCTAGGGAGGTAAGGTGACCCAGTCAAGGTCACATAACCTGAAAGAACAAATCCAGCCCCTTACCCTGTGCTCTCTCCCTACCCCACCACAACCTCACTGCTGTGCTTGGG
The DNA here is from genome assembly GCA_029593785.1 of Cabassous unicinctus. NCBI lineage: Eukaryota > Metazoa > Chordata > Mammalia > Cingulata > Chlamyphoridae > Cabassous > Cabassous unicinctus. Next base: position 177 of record JAQZBX010039348.1, read on the forward strand.
GCCAAACTGACCCAGAATGGGTCATAAAAGAGAGACTGCTTCCTATCGCACAGGCAGCAGCATCTTTTTAATTCAGTCATCATTTATTTTTAGCATTTCTGTGTGTTGGGCATTGAACTAAAATAATATTCTCCTCCTCTTTCCCTCTTCCTTCCTTCTTCCTTTTTTCATGCATTTATTGAATTTCAAAGCTATACTGGACACTCACTATGTTAGGTGCTGAGTTAAAAAGAGCAAGTTACTGTTCTTTCCCTCAGAGAGCTCTGAAAGGGAGCCAGACATACAGCAGTTAGGATACACTGGGGTGAGGGCCACAGGACAGGGACAAGGGCTCTAGAAGCCGGTGACATGGGGCCATGAGGAGCAAACCCTTGGTAGCAAAAAATAAAGTGAAAAAGAAGAGGCTTAATCTCTCCCAAGCTCTTCTCCTGGTTCTCAAATGCTGTAAGACAACTCAAATGCAGCAGCGTTTGCCCCTCTTGTCTGCAAAGCCTCTGGCCAGTCCTAACCCAATTTCATAGTCTTCACTGGGCAACGAAGTATTTGAGCAGGAGTGTCTTGGCACTGGACTGAGGGCCATAGTTTGTGGCTCATCGGAAGAATGAATTCTCCATGCACTGCACAGAGCTCGTGACCAGGCCAGCACCCGGGGCATCAGCCATACAAGCCACATAGGGACACATTGAATTTCAGCTGGGTTTCCCTTCCCTCTTCCCCCATGCTAACTTCACCACAGAACTTGATTGCATACATTTCTTACCTTCTTACCGTTCACAGACTTGGGATCCAGGAAAGCTGTAAATACCCTTCTTTGCCCTTTAGCAACTCTAGGATATAAAAGAGGTATCTCTCTTACTTTTTAATCCAGTATTTGTCAGAAGATAGAAACACGAGAGTATTCTCAGATATATAGTAATTTGTTGCCGATGGATGAGATGTTATTAACTACATCTAACTGCAACGATATCTAGCTGCCTGAAATAAAATAGTTTCAGGAACCTGATACTTACATAGATCAGACAATGCCTTACTGCCTCACAGGTGGGAAAGCCTCCTAATCGTCTTCTCTCACATCTTACAGGTAAGACAGAAAGCAAAGATGCCTTTTACTTTGTCGGGATGTTTCGTATCACCAACATTGAGTTTCTTCCCGAATACCGGCAGAAGGAGTCCCGGGAGTTCCTTTCAGTGGCACAGACTGTGCAGCAAGTGGTGAGGTGACAGGGAGTGGGGGGCTTGGGAGAGTGTCGCTGGGGGTGGAGAGGGTCATAGGTGTCGGAGGTGAGAAGGGTTTAGAGAAGTAAAGGGCAGTGTGGACCAAGAGTTCAGAGGGAAAGGTGGGATTTTGCTCATCTGTGCTATAAGATAGAATTGCATATTTGGTAGAATTGCTTATTTAGTTTTTTCTGCCTAAAGTAAAAAGAAATGGCTCTCTGGGCTTCAGCTTTTCTCATCTGCAAAATAAAGAAATTGGATCAGGTGATCTCTTAAATGCCTTCCAATTCTGAAGTTACATGCATACTGATTAATTCTGTGATCTGTATACATTTATTTCAGCCTTGATACGCTGGCAATCTCTCCACTTTTAAACAACTTTCTCATTACAGAAGTAATATGCATTTATTGTAAAAATTTGTAAAATTCAGAAAACTATAAGAAGAACATTAAAATCTTTAATTTCATCACCAGAGATAGAACCTTTTCTTATTATGGGCCACATAGACATAGGGGATCATGCAAAATCAGAATATCAGTAGATAATTTAGTTTCACCATCTGCTTTTTCTTCTTTACATCATGTTGTATGCTTTTCTATGCAGGTAAATATTTTTTAAAAACAGAAATTTTAATAGCCACAAAGTATTAAGAAATCCCTTTATTCCTGGCTCTTGGTACATATTACCAGTTACAAGTCTTCTGCTAACTTGTATTTCCACAGGAATGGATAGGCTTCCCTGCACAGTGGTGACTCTGATGCCATGACAGACTCCCTGTTGTGAAGAATTGGGAAAGAGTAGGAGTTGTGAGAGGGAGGGAAAGAAGTCAAAGACAACGATGGTCATAGTAGTTCTTAGCTGAATGCCTACTAGATATCCAGTATGTTGTTAAACCCTCTACCTATATATATTATCTCCCCTGTTGCCCAAAGAGGCAGGTTACAGATGAAAACAAAACAAAACAATAACAACGGAGCCTCAGCCGGTTAAAGTAATTTTTCTGCATTGCATAGTGAATTCCAACTCCATAGCTTTTATTTTTTCACTCTGCTGTATTATTTCTAAGGTGTTTTGCTTTTTTTTGTCCCTCTTGGCAATTAGATGGGTGGTTTTGCTACTGTGGGTGTTCAGAAAGAGAAGAAGATTTGGGAGAAAAGAGTGAGTTTGGTTTTAGGAATCCTGAGTCAGGGCAAAGAAGGTAAGTTGATCGAAATAGTTCTCTGAGCTAAAAGAGCTAGGTGCTTCCATAGAGACTGCAGAGTTCAGTGGGTGGCAGACCTAGTGGTGGACACCACTGCTCTCTAGTGGCAAATTTAGAAATGTGTCCTTAAGAATAAAAATAGTGTAGATACTATGAAAATGGGTTTAAGGGAGTTTGGTTTATTAACTGTGCAGAAAATTAACATTTGGAGGGGACAGAATACATAAATTCAGCTTGATTAAGGTCTTTAAATTAGACAAGAATAAATGAATGAAGGTAACTAGTTATTCTTCACAGAAAGGAGAATGACCCAAGACTTCTGTAGGAAACTAGAATTTATTTGAATTCAAGAAATAATGTCTGAGTTTGCAATTAGAGGCCATTTGTTTGAGCCTTTGCTTTTCTCCTTGCTAGTTGTCAGGGCTTGGACCTACAAAATGCAAGATACTGTGAGAGGAAGCCAAGTTGAAAGTCTCCAGACACCTCAATTCTTCTTTTTCAGGTAAACCTGGTTTATAAAACATCTGCCTTCTCCACATTTTACAAGCAGTCTGTTGTTGCAGATGTCAGGTAATTTATGTCTCTGGCTTTGGCATTTCTATGTTCACTGCTGTAAATTCCTCTCAGGGCTGCGGCAGGACTGAGATCCCACCATTCTCAAGTAATTTCTTGGGGGTGGTTATCGAGTAATACCCTTTTAGAACAATCAGTGTCCCAGATCCCTGGCCTGCTCTCACTATGAGTTTTTTTTTTTTTTTTAACAATAGTAAGTTCTTGTTATTATCTCAAATGTCCAATTTCTGACAAACTATTATAAGACATGCAAAGAAACAGGAAAGCATGAGTCATACTAACATAAAAAATCAGACAACAGAAACTGCCTGTGAGGACAAGCAGATGTCTGATTTAATAAAGACCTCAACGTAGCCATTATAAATCAGTTTACAAACTAAAAGAAAGCTTGATTAAAGAAGTAAGGGGAACATGTTGTCAATGTTACATCAATTAAAAAATATCAATAAAGAGATGGAAAGTATAAAAACAATGGAAATTAATGGAGTTGAAAAGTACAAAAACTGAAATAAAAATTCACTAGCGGTGCTCAACAGTATATTTGAACTGACATAATAAAAGAATTAGCAAACTTGAAAATAAATCAATAGAGATTATGCAAAAAGGAACAGAAGGAAAAATAAAAAAAGAAAAATGAACAGAGCCTCATAGAAAACTGGGGCTCCATTAACTACGCTAACATGCATGATGGGATTACCAGAATGAGAAGAGAGAGAGAAAGGAGAAGAAAAGATATTTGAGGAAATAATGCCTGAAAACATCCCAAATTTATTGAAAACAATTAACTATATCTACCCAGAAAGCTCAATGAACTCCAAGTAGGATAAACACAAAGAGAGTCACAAATAGACATATCATAGTAAAAATGATGAAATCCAAATGCAATGAAAAAATCTTGAAGGCAGCAAGAGAAAATAGCAAGGGAACTAATAAGATTAATAGCTGATTCCTGTGATTTCTGTGCACTCTACCCTAGGTGGAATCCTGGACTTCTGTATTAGTGCCACTGGGCAAAACGACCTTCAAACTTGACTACTATATTGGGTGGATGGGGGCAAAACAAAGCATAGTCCAATATATTTCAAAATATGTTCAGTGAAAAACTAGTCATTAAAGATCTGGGGAAGAAAGGATCTCATGGTCAAATAATTTTTAGGAAAAGCTATGCCCTAAGTGCTATATCCTCCCCCACATACATCTGCAGAGATTTACAATCCATTTTGGATTATGAAAGGCACTGAGCCAAGTCTTGGAGTAAAGCAACTTCTGACTTTCCTTAACCTTCCATTTCCCAAGTTATTTACTATAGTTTTTCTTTCTTAAAACTTAGCAGTATTTGTGGAGTTAGGAACTCAGGCTCTGGGATCAGACTGAAAACCAAATTAGGCTTGAATCCTGGATCTGCTTCTAGCTATGTCATTTTGAGCTGTATTTGGCCTTGATTGCCTCATCTGTAAAACTGGAATAAAAATAGGACTTTTCTCATAGGATTAAATGGGATAAAGTAGATATAACACAGTGTATGGACATGGTGAAGTAGCAAAAATTATAACTATTGCTATTTGTAATAGCAGTGAATACTGATTGATAACCATAGAAATAGTATATTCTCGAAGGAGATGCAACTGGAGAGTAATGGTTCTAGATTTGTACTCCACACAATAATCAGAATATATACAATATGATGCTTTCTCTTTCCAAGCCCCTTAAGAAAGGAGTCAATGACTTCCTAAAGAAGGGCGTTAGGTCCAGGAAAAGGATACACTCACTGGCGTTGCCTTGAATTTGGCAGTGGGGTCTCTGCCTTCCTGTGAAAGTCTGTTTCCTAAGAGATAGCCCTAAATCTCTATTTTTTTTTTCACTGTAGCAGCAATAACAAAGGCGGCCTCCTTGTCCACTTTTGGATTGTGTTTGTCATGCCACATGCCAAAGGCCACATCTTCTGTGAGGACTGTGTGGCGGCCATCTTGAAAGACTCCATCCAGACAAGCATTGTAAACCGGACTTCGGTGGGGAGTTTGCAGGGTCTGGCTGTGGACATGGACTCTGTGGTACTAAATGGTGATTGTTGGGTGATTCTCCTTTAAGCACTCTTCCCTGCAGCATTCCTGATACTTGCCATTTTGGTAGCCAACATTGTATTTTCTTCCACAATTCAGTGAAACAGGGTTCACTGAAGACATTGGAAATACATTTGTAAAGGAAATTCCTCAATGTTATGTACAGATATGGGGCTAAACAGATATGAAATTGAATTTTTTAAAGTATACCTTTCCCTAAATTTATCTAGCTTCCTCCTTTCCAAGCTAGTTTTTGAGGAACAAAGGAAGGAGAAAGTATCCTGGAGAAGGGAGAATTTTGCTGAGGTTTATCCTGTCTCTTCCCCTTCCAGACAGAATTGCACATATATTATGTATTGTTACCCAGAGCTCCAAAATAATCTGCTTCATAACCCTATCAAAATGCAAATTTCATCATTTGTCCTGACAGTGAACTGGTTTAATTCATTTTTAAAAACTTGATATTATGGACAATTTCAAGCATACAAAAATAGAGAGAATAATATAATAAGCTCCCATATGTCCATTACTCAACTTCAACAGCTATCAACTAATGGCCAACATATTTGATCTCTAATTCCTGAACAACCTGCCCCTACACTCACTGGATTATCTTAAAACAAATTCCACCTTTGATTGCTTTTAAAGAAGGACTGAAAATCATTTTCACTAAGGAAATTCTAACAAAGTGAAATGCTGGGTTTAACAAGCACTTTTCTACTTGTTTTTACAATGCAGCTGGGCTTCGATCAGATTACTCCTCAGCCATAGGATCTGGTAAATTATTTCATATTTTTCCCCCAAATCATTATCCATTTTGACTATAGTTTTCCTTTTCAAATGATGGTATTTGTTAAGGCTTTTTCAGTTGCAAGTGACAGAAATACACTCAAACTGGCTTAAGAACAGGAGAAACTTGATTGGCTCATGTAACTGGGACATACATGGAGTGGTGTGGTTTCAGGCATGGTTGGGTCCAGGGCCTAAAATAACATATTATCAGGACACTGCACCTCTGCTTTCCTCTGTTGTGGCTTCATAATTAAGCATGTTCCTTCAATGTGTTGACAAAAGTAGCCACCAGCAGAACTAAGCTCATAATTCATCAGTTTAATGACTATGATTAAACTATGGAAAAATACACACACACACATTTCAGCCATTTAGGTGATACAGATGTCCTGGGGCTGATTCTCATTGTCCCAGATTGGGTGACATGACCATTCCTGAACCAACCAAAACATTTAGACAGAGTAGGGATAGTTTCTTAAAGGAAAATCTAGATGCTGCTACTAGAATAGGGCAGAGCGAATTCTAAGCTAGTGAAGAGTAGATGTCTTCCACACGACCTCTTTCACTCTTTCCTCTTGTATAAACATTTCTAGAAGAATTATTCTTTAAAAAACTCTGTCTCCACAGACAAAGGCTGCTCTCAGGACTTCTATGCAGATCACCCAACTCTCCGCTACCCTCTGGAGATTTCTGCAACTTCTGGGAGGCTGATGTGCCACTTCAAACTGGTGGCCATAGTGGGCTATCTCATTCGTTTCTCAATTGAGTCCATCCAGATTGAAGCAGACAACTGTGTCACTGACTCCCTGACCATTTACGACACCCTTTTGCCAGTCAGGAGCACCGTCTTGTACAGGTATTATGCAGGCACTCTTGTGGGTGAAAAGATTTTTTACAAAGTTTCTACTTTGCAATATCTGGATTTATCTTGGATTTCTTTTCTTTTTTTATTTCCTTCCTTCTTCCCTTCTTCTTTCTCTTTTTTCCTTCCTTTCTTTCCTTTTTACAATTTCTGTGTACACCCATGACCCCCCACTGCCTTATTTTTGTACCCCTGGCCAGAGCCCATCAAACTCAGTGTTTGTTTTTCACTTGTTGCAGACAAGACTTTCAAAATCAGTGCAGCAGGAACTTCAGCCAATATTTCTGAAATATAACATGCTTTGTTAATTTTTACTTTCATTGCAATTACTATGAAGCCTACTGCTTCAATAGAGTGTAAGAATATTCTGTGATAATGCTTGCATAGCATTAGTAAAACATGTAAAAAATCTTTCTCTTTAGAAAGATAACACATATTCGTTGTAGAAAATATGGTCAGAGAAAGCAATATCAATTACTTCGCAATCCATTACCCAGAACAAATGTCTGTTACATTTTTGCATAAATCCTTTCATTCATAGATATATAATTATACAGCCACATATATACATATCTACTTTTTTAAACTTAAAATTAGTAGAAACAAAATGAAACAGTTGATATCTTTTTATGGGTGCTTAATATTTTGATAACCTAATAATGATAGATAGACTTTTTTTTTTTTAAAGATTTGTTTATTTATTTATTTATCCCCCCCTTGCTGCTTGTGTTCGCTGTCTCCATTTGCTGTGTGTTTTCTCCGTGTCTGCTTATCTCCCCCCTGCTGTGAGGTCCCGCTGCATCAGCCCACCGCGCCGCGCGGGCAGGCCTGCAAACCCGGGGCCTCCCACATGGAAATGGAGCCACACCCGCCTCCTGCTGTGAGGTCTTGCTGCATCATCCCACTGCGCAGCACGGGCCGCTCGGCCTGCCCTCACAAGGAGGCCCCGGGAAGCGAACCCGGGGCCTCCCATATGGTAAACAGGAGCTCTATCGATTGAGCCACACCCGCTTCCCGATAGTTAGACTTTATTAAGACTTTCCTATATATTATTCATCGTGCTAAACAGTTACATGAATTATCTATTTTTAACAGTGTTTTATGTATGTGGGTATATATTTACACTTTGGTGATGGATAAACATAGTATATAAGGATATTCAGTGAAAAGTAAGTTCATCTCCAACTCCCAGTTCTTCAACCACTGTTATCAGTTCATCCTTCCAGACATATTTAGTTATTTCACCACAATGCTATGAGGAATATACAATTATTACTATTACCATTTCATAGAAGGGAAAAAACTGGAGCTTGCCAAGATTTATTTCCTTGATTGCCCAGTGCCTTTCAGCCAGTTAAGTGATGGAGCTGACTTTTGAACTCAGTTTTCCTGAATCCAGAGCCCATGATCATCGTAACCATTAAACACCCTGCCTTTACTCTTTGTTTGCTCTCAAGGAGGATCTAGTGACGACCATAAGGGAAACTCTTTGGAGGTAGTTACTGAACAAAACTTTCTGTACCTCTCTCAGCTGCCCTCTATCTGTCATGTCCTGTGGCCAGTAATCCATGAAGAGCTGGATGAAAGAGTCTAACTCACAAGAACTGTAAATGACCCCCAAAATGTGTGGAATTAGTGTTGGATTGAGGCCCACTCCTCAAATAACCATATTTTGTCCTGTTATCTGATTTCAGAATTTGTGAACCCACAAGAACATTAATGTCATTTGTTTCTACAAATAATCTCATGTTGGTGATGTTTAAATCTCCTCATATACGGAGGCTGTCAGGAATCCGGGCATATTTCGAGGTCATTCCAGAACAAAGTAAGTCTTCCCCAGTTAAAAAAAGAGCCTCCTTTGGAAATATTTGTTGTGACGTTTTAGTCTTGTCGTCCTTGATGCTGTGTTGCAATACTAATGGTATTAGCCGGGGACCCTGACACAAGGTCTAGTCAGAAGAGAGAAGTCATTTTAATTATTTCAGCAGAGAAAATGTAATGTAAAGAACTGTTAAGCAGCATACAGTTGTTAACTAGGTAACTCAAAAGGGCAACAAGGGAACTGTAAGGTATCATGACTGTAACAAATGTAGGAAGCAGCTCTTACCCCTAAGGCTGGGGGAACAAAGGAAAGAAGCCAGAATTATTAAAATTTAGAACTTGGAGAAAGGGGACTATGGAGTGAAACTCAGACCTCTGGGGAGGAATTGCTGCTCAGCTGGTGCTGGTGTCTCTGGGTTTGAGGCGAGCGCTCATGCACTTGGCACTAAGACCTTTGAGGAGGGGCTGCCAAGCAGCTGAGGCTGTTATCTTCCAGGCAGATGCAATAAAGAGGAAGTTGAAAAAAGCTGCTAACAGGACTCAACCATGCTACAGGAAAGAAGTGCAGCTGCAGGGGTGAAGTGGTGTTGCTGGGGTGACATTCACAGGAAAAGGAAACAGACAGGGAAGCCCCATTCTCCTCCTCCAGCCTTCTAGTTTCCTTTAGTGCCTCCTATTGGCAGAGCTTAACAAGAAGCCAAATGGCAAAGGAAAAATGTGGATGCAGAGTCCCAGCCTCAGCATCACAGAACAGAGAAAGGTGGGCTTGGAGCCAACAGACAACAGCTCAATAACTAGCACAATAGACTGTGGGTTCTCATTTATAGAAATGCATGTGATTGTCCTAAAAAGGGTTATACAACTTGTGGTGAAGCACTTCAATCCTTGTCACTTGTGTTTTTCAAATGTTTTCTGTAATATGGTACAAGTAGGGATGAAACCAAAGGACTTAATGGCTTTTTCTAGGTCAGATGGTGAGCAAAAGGTGACTTTACCTTCATTCTTCTCTTTTTGACTTGCCTTGCTGAAGCAAAACAAAACAAAACAGGCCTTCACTGAAACTCTGGTCTTTTTGTAATATTTGTTGCCATGTAAGTGGTCAGTTCTTAGAGGTCATGTCTTGGCAACTTCTTTGTGAACCTCAACAAAGCCAAAAGATCAGAATGGGAGAAGGAAGCAAGGAATGAAGAGTTTGGTTCCGTAGGTGGTGATAGCTATAGATTTAGCTGCATTTTAGAGCAGTAGTGTATTCTGGTTAAGTTTTTCTCCTTCAGATTAATAGAAAACCAAAGGAAAAATGGATTGCTTTACTGAACAAAATTAATTGAATTAGATACTGGAGATACTGCTGTGTGATTAATTAACTCTAACTCAATAGGTTAAAAACATGAGTATCTCGGAAATATTGTGCTGGAATTTGTCTATTCATTCAACAAATATTTGTTGAGCATCTATGACATGACAGGAATGATTCCAGATGGTGGGGAAATAGCAGTAAACAAAATGGACAAAGTAGACAAAATGGCCCTCAAGGAGCTTACCTTCTAGCAGAAAGGTAGCCTGTTCGGAGGAACAGACGTTTAGACTGTCTTAATTGAAACAGACCAACATGCTCTGTATACTGGGTACATTTCTTCAACAGTGAATATACATTTATTTGAACAAAATAAGCTTAGTATTTTAAAAGTTTAAGTTACTCTTTTACTAGTAGCATCCCACAGATGTATAACTAAAATATGTGACTTGAAAACAAATTTAGAATTTGAGAGCAGGTAGTATAGCTATACAGCTGTAGGGTGTTATTTCTCTCTTTTAAGGAAAAAATTCATTTAAGGTTTTTTTTTTTTAAAGATTTATTTTTATTTATTTGTCCCCCCCTTGCTGCTTGTGCTCGCTGTGTCTGTTTGCTTTGTGTTTTTCTGTGTCTGCTTGTCTCTCTTTTGTTGCGTCATCTTGCTGCGCCAACTCACCGCTCCACGGGGGCCATCAACACATCGCACCACGTGGGCCTGCTTGCCTTCACCAGGAGGCTCCTTGAATCGAACCCAGGGCTGCCCATATGGTAAATGGGGGCCCAACCAATTGACCACAGCCGCTTCCCTAAAGTTTTTTTTTAAAGTGTAAGTTTGCTGATCAAAGGAGTGTGCATTTATTGTAGAAGAAAGGTATGAAGTGTATTTCCCATAATCTCCCAACCGTGAATCATTGTGTGTTACTGGATATTTTTTTCAGAGTGTGAAAACACAGTCCTGGTCAAAGAAATCACTGGCTTTGAAGGAAAAATCTCAAGCCCATATTACCCGAGCTACTATCCTCCAAAATGCAAGTGTACCTGGAAATTTCAGGTAGCTTAGTTTTACCTGTATCTCAGAAAAATGTTATCCTATTTTAATAGCAATTTATTTTTAGTTTAATTACTTTTATTTTTTAATTACAAAAGAATATTAGCTAATTTCACAAAATTTAAACTTTATTGAAATATGCTATCTAGAACATGAACTTTCCCTGTCATTTCACAAATTAACTGCTTTTTAGTAGCCTGAGGCTCATTTCTCCAGTCTATCATTTTGTTTGTTTGTATTAAAAATGTGAAGACATTATTGTGGGGATAAAACAATATATTATATTATAATAGATATCACTCATCAATTTTTAAATACTTCATCGTCAGCATTAGAATAGAGATAATTAAGAGATAATAAATTGGATTAGGCAATATAGATATTTCAGTTATATAAGCAAGCCAGTGTCTTCTGCTAGATAGGACACTCCTGATGCTTTTTTCTTTTAAATCTTAGAATGTCAGCTATTTTTTGTTTTCTAACTATAATATGATATAGAGATAGGGCAGGATGTCACCTGTGCTCTTTCAGCATATCCAATTATGTAGCACAGCATTTAGGTGTATGTAGGAAGCAGCATATCGTTTTCATTCATTCAACATGTAATTACTGAATGCCTACTCTATGCCAGGTACTGGGATTCTAGATACTGGGGATCCATGAAATGAGAAACAAACAAAACAAAACAAAAAATCCCTGCTCTCCTGGAACTTACCTTCCTTTAGGGACAGACAGATGACAAACAAATAAGTAAAATAAATTTAATATATTTCATGGTTGTACAATGGTATGGTTAAATATGTATATATATCATATTTTAAAATTCTATTAATCTGTTTATGGACATATGTGTTGCTTCCACCTCTTGGCTATTGTGAATAATGCTGCTATGAACATTGGCATACAAATATCTGTTTGAGTTTTTGTTTTCAATTCTTCTGGGTATGTACCTAGGAGTGGAATTGCTGGGTCACATAGTCATTCTATGTTTAACTTTTCCAAGAACTGCCAAACTGTACTCCATCGCAGCTCAACTTATTTTTAAGGTCTTATTTATCTGAGACAGATTAAGTCTTGCTCGGACTTAAAGTCCATCTTCTTCTTCTCTCAAGCTCTCTTCATTCAGTGAATGTCTATTGAGTGTCTATTAAGTGTCAGGCACCACTCAGGGACACTTAGTAGCAAAATAAACAAAATCCTTACATTCATGGGGCTTACATACTACAAGGGAAGATGGAATAATTAAATAAGTAAAACCAAAAAAGAGTGTTCAGAGTTATAATATGTTTTCCACATTTATCTAGAAAGTTAGTGTTTCATTATGCTTATTTTTATTTGCTTTTCAAAACATAGCTTTGATGTAGGAGAGATATTCTTTTAACTTTATTTTTTTTTTTTTAAGGAGGAGCTGGGCATTGAACCTGGGACCTTAGATGTAGGTGGCAGGTGCTCAACTGCTGAGCTACATCCACTCCCTCTTTTAACATTTTATAGGTAAAGAAACAGAGAGGGGGTCAAATTATTTGCCAGAAATCAGTCAAGTTGAAAGAGATCCAAGTAGGATTAGAAGGAATTACTTCTCCACAAATGAAAGTAATTCAGCCCCTCCTCCTTTCCTAGGTTTCTAGAGATGTTCACCTTTCCTATGTTTCGTAGTAGTCACTTAGCTGAACATTAATCTCCCTCTTTTGTTTTTTCTAAGTAATAAATTCGATTATAGAATTTTAAAAGGCAAAAAAAACAAATATGTGCTTTAAATTATTTCATCTCAGATGTCATCAGCCTAATGAGTGCCAGCATTTTAGGTCCATCAGACAGAAACAGGGATTACAATGGGCCACCTTCTTGTATCACTAAGGAGATAGATGAGCTCCCCAGAAGGAACCCCTGTCTCCCTGCTTCTTTGAAGGAAGTACACAAGCAGTGCTGCCACAGGTGGGTTCTTGGGTTTTGTATCCACAGCTACTTCAGCATTACAGGCGACCAAAAGATAACACATGTCCTGTATCCTGTCGCCATTACCGACCAGGTAACCATTTAAGTATAACAGGTCCAGGTCAGGAGGGTTCCTCCCGTTACTTAGTTCCCAAAGCAAGGGCAGGGGATGGGCGTGGGGATGGGCACTGAAAATACCCAACACATAAGGAAATGTGTACTTAGCAGTTTTACTTTTTCTGTTCATTTGTTGAAATATCTTGTAATATTTTGTGAAACTGCACCTCATCATTCAATTTGCCAAGCAAGTTATCAGTATAAATCTTGCCCAAACTGAGTACAAATGTAGAATTGTGTGCAGTTCTCAGTCAGGGGAATGAATCAGTGTTTAAGGGGATATATTTCCTTTCACCATGGAGAGGGTTTGTGGTTTGGTGGTGGTGGTATAGCATATACATCCATTTTATTTTGGAGCAGTGGAACATCATGAAAATGCTTACACAGTTCTCTTGGTGGAGAATTGCATTGCTAAATGTTCTTACACTACAAAATTTGCAACAACGACTTAAGATCCCTGCTAGCTCTCGTTTTGCATCTATTTTTGTGTGTGTGTGTGAAGAAATAATCAAATGGCTGGAAATAAAAATTGACATGTGTACTCATGGGCCCCGGGATTTTGTTGAACATAAGGCAATCAGCTTCTTGTGCTCCTCCCTTCACCATTGGTTTCCAGACAGCACAATACACTGGGAAAATGGAGGCCTTCAGAGAAACACAGGGCGGCGTTTTTGCATTTTCTAATCACAGGAAAGTTACTTATCTTCCTTTAATCTCTGTTTCTTCATCTCTAAAATGGGACCCACGCTCCCTTCCTAACAGGGTCGTTGAGTTATTTAGATGAGGAATATAAAATGCCTGATTAATTCCATTTCATGGGTAGATAAGGAGGAGCTGAGTTCAGTATATTTAAATATATGTAGAAAGAGGTAAACACACACCTGCACACACACAACACAAAAAGAATAAAACAAAACATGATATAACTAAAACCTAACATCTGTTAGAGTAATAGTCAATGGGTAAAGCCCTCTATCAAAAGAAAAATACAGTAGGACTGTATTTTCACAAAGTTTTACCAAAAATTTAACTATATATTGTTTTCAAAAGACAAAAAGGAATGAAAAAGTGATCTCAAAATAAAAGGATGGGCAATACCACACCAGGCAAATGTAAAGAAAAAGAGAGCAGGGATCACAATCTTAGTGCCAGGCAAGGTTGAAACCAGGGCAGAAACATTCATTGAGAAAAGAAAGGCAGTCTATAATAATAAAGGGAGCAATACACAAGGAAGCGCTAATTATGACAATTACTTATCTACCAAATGACGTAGTGTTAATACTTACAGAGCAAAACCTATAGGAAATAAAATGAGAAATGGGCAAACACTTAAATAACAGATTTTAATTTCCTTCTCTTGGGCTTTGACAGAGGGAATGGAGAACAATAAACAAGGCTGGGATAGGTATAATCCACACAAATAATGAGTTGGTTATATATTATACACATACATACACATACACAGAATATCACTTTTTCAAGGACTGTGGAGTATAAAAAAATTTGATCACAAAAATCCTTAATAAATTTAAAAAAATTAAAAGCAGTATAGGCAAAAATATCTAATTAAAACAGAATTAGAAAACTTGAAAATGGGTGAACCAAAATTCTACTCTCTTGAAATGTAAAAACTTTATCTTAAATCATTCCTGGGTCGAAAAGAAAAGCCAAACGAAAATTGTAGCATATTGGACATAAAGTATGTGCACATCATAAAATGCCATAAGAAGGTCAGTTGCATAGTGTGCGTACGTGTGTACATGTGCATGAGTGTGCATGTGTGTGTGTGCACCTGCACATGGACTACAGAGGCAGCCCCTTCTTTTGTTTGATCTCTTCTCAGAAGACCTAGGGGTGACTCAGTGCCTTCAAGAATATGCAGGTTTAATACAAAAGGGATGCTTATGCATTTCTCCTCTATCTGAAGAATCTGAATAATGCTTTAAATAAAACATATTATTTTCACCAAAGGAGGAAAATGCTGGCAATCATTAACAATTGGGTGTTTTCAAAGCTAACCTCATTTAACTTAAAGAAACTATAAATGAAAGATGATCTAATGCGTCCAATGTCACTCAGGTCCTACCAGCTCCTTGAGCAGTGGGCTGCCCATTTCTTCCCCGTCATGCTCTCCCCCTCATCCTGGTTTTTTCAGGGGAACCAGTCGAATCCACCAAGAACCACTGGGCAAAGGGGTAAAACTCCCTTAAAACCATGAGCAAGGGGGTGCATTCTGAGTGAGCCAGGAAATCTTAGCCTAAAACATGTGCTTCAGTTGAAGCTTCTTTCTGACCTATTGTTTGTTTTTCACAGACTCCTCTATCAACTCATGGCATTGCATTGAAATTCCATAACTATTCAATAACTAAGAAGAACATGAAAGGCTGTGACCATGGATGGTGGGAAATTAATGAGCACATGTAAGTGGTTTCCATATGGAAGGGATCTGATGAAAGGCCTTGCTGGGACGTTTACAGCCTTGGATTTCTTGTCACTAATTGAGTTTGTACTTTACTGTTTACAGGAATTAAGTAACTTGCTCAAGGTGACTCAGCTAGAAAGTGAAGTGACCCAGGATTCAAACCCAGGCTCTGGAGTCCCTGGGTTCTGTGCTGCCCAGATATGGATGTGTACTAGGATATGGACGTGCAGATTTTACATTTTACAAAAGTAGTGTGGCAGATAGTCTTTCAAGTCTTGGAGCCATGGGGGGAAATAGCAAATAGGTGTCCTGGTGGTGCAAATGTTAGAACCATTGGCTCCATCCTAGGGCTGGGACATTGGTAGAGGCTGATCAGGAAGAGGCTGGGAGGAATCTCAGTGTCTGAGCCTTCTGAACCAACCTAGTAAACCCTCACTCTCATCCTTACTTTGAACCTTTATTGTTGTTATTTATTTGCTTTTAAAGCAAAGTCCTTTAAAAAAAAAAAAAAATAGAGGATGCCCTGTCTTGGCAGCCGAATATCTTCTCAGCTCACTTCATGAGAAGAGTCCTTTCAAAGTTGAAAATTTGCTTGCTAATTCTTTGTCCATTTGTTATCCATGAACAAAACCTCTGCTTTCTAAATGATTTTCCAAAACAACTTTCTTTCAGTTCCTTTAGATACTTAGACTACATGCAAAACAGTCATTAGAGCTGATTTCATTGGAATAGTTTCTATCTGAGTTAAAGGCACTCTTGGATCCATTATTAAAACCACACTTTGCTTTTGGGAGTATTTTTGGATCAAGGTTCTATTATGGAGGAGTCAGAAGACCTGGGTTCAAATTTCAGTCCTGTAATTCAGTAGCTGGATTAATCTGGCCTAATTGTTTCACCTCTTTGATTTTCAGTCTGTGAAATGGAGTAATGATTCTTACTTAATAAGGGAATTTTTGGTAAACATTCAGTGAGATAATGCATACCACACACCAAAAATATCGCTATTATTAATATGATTAATAAGATTGCTTTGGAATGACATTGAGTGGGATAAATATTATAGTATGTACCTCACAGCTTTAAGGGTACTACATTTTGGTATTTAATTAAAACTGATATCTTTACAAATATTTTATGAAGTTGCATGCCTAAGGTCTATGCTTCAAAAACGAGACACTATTTATACTCTACGTAACAACAACAACAGCCCATAATATGTTGCTGTCAGATTACTCCCCCTGAGTAATACTAGGAAAGCTTTCTGCCCCCAAATTCTTTCTTTGCAGGGCCTCTTCTTCCCTCTATCTTGTGGGCTCGCTGAAATTAGATTCGTTAGATGCTGGTTGCACCCTCAGGATTTAAAATGCCAACCCTTCCCATTATCAGTCCTTTTCATCTAAAAAGGAAAGGCTCTAATTGAACTAATCTTTCTAACAGCTTGCTTAGAAGTTAGCCCAAAGGAATTGGGGCTGTAATAGGGAAGGAGGATAAACTAATGTGGCACCAGGAAGCCTAGTTATCTCCAGTGGTTCAGAGAACTTGGGAGGGGGGTGTGTACACTCAGGGCAGCTGGAGTGCAGTCTATGAACCCTAAGGAAATGGACATTGCTACAAAGCTTTAGCAGAACAAAGCTCCCGAGAGGAAGGCTGGTTAGTGTGCTAGAGTTTAGCATTAGGCAGACATGGAGCCAAATCCTGGCTCTACTAATTTGCTCTTTGAACTTTAACAAGTTTCTTTACCTCTTTGCATCTCAGTTTCCCTACCCGCCAAAGTGGTTGTACCTGTAAACTGACTCTTACTGGGTTTCTCCAATCTCTCACTTACCTTGCTTTAGTTCCAAAAGCCACTACCATGCCCCATTGCATACTGCTCCCCTCTAAACTCCAACTTAAGCATGAATGCAAATATCCCTTTCCCCTGACTCTCCCTTAACAACCCTTAGTGATGGTTTTCTTTTCAAGAAAATTCTATTAAATGTTAATGGATAGTACAAAGAAAATCACTATGCAGATAACAAAATAACCATGCTTTGCAAACATAGGATTCTGATCCCAAGATGACCAACTAGAGTAGACTCTTTCCTCAAGGTCTGCTTGATGTGCAGGGGCCTCTCAGACCCTGGTTCTTTCCTTGTCAGGTGGCCACCTCCTGGTTCTTTCTCTTTCTTCCATCCCAGGGTCTGGTCTATCAGCTCATCAAGTACTGAACTTCAGCCAATTGCAAAAGGCACTTTCTGAATGATACATGACTGCTTTTCTCCTTCAAACCTGAAAATCATAAATTGCCTTTATCCTCCTCCCACTGAATGCCAGTGTCTGATCCATAGAATGTGTGTGGTCCCCAAATTCTTTGGGGGCCACTCACAGATTCCAGTGAAGGATGTCACCCTCTCAAGCTTTGTGTCTGCTCTCTGTCCCCCTTTGAGAACTTGCAGGATTCACTCTGGGAAGAGCCTCACCCACACAAGGACAGTGATCCTAACTTACCATAGGCCTGCAGTATAATGATACTCCAGCTTCCACTAACCACAGTGCTCATTGTTACAACCCAACTCCTGAAGGGCATGAGTTGGTGAGGCCTCGAGACCAAAGAACATACTTGGCATTTAGTGAGACATAAGCTTTATTGGGACTTATAGAAAGGAGAGAATCTTTCATGGCAGCTGGTCAAAGAATGAATGAAGTTAGCGCTCTGCAAAGATATGGGAAAATGAGGGGTGATATAAGGTGTAACAAGGACATTCCATAGGGGTGATAATAAGGTACATTCCATAGGGTATGAGAACAAAGCTCCTGCTAGGGTCCTGTGATGGCTCACATAGGGTTTGGTGATGCTTTCAGTACTTAGTGGGGGCCCTGGGTCCCCACAATCCACCCCCACATAGCAGCCTACGTTGACCATAGGACAAGCATTGCATCTACATTCCACAGAAACAGTATAAAAGACAACGGCTAAAGCCATTATGTGTCTTTTCAGTGACAACTGCAGTCCCACCTGGCACAAAATCAGACAATGGGTAGAACCACCAGGGGGTGCACGTTACTCTGTATCTAGCCTTGATAGTAAAATTACACAACTCGGGGGTAAACACCCCACATCACGGATTCCCTTTTGTTATTCCATGCAGACAGGGGTGATGCAATCTAGGGCAACAGACTCAGCCGTTAACCATCCTAAACCATCATATCCTAATAAAGGCTTGGGCTTATTCGCTTGTTCCCTTACAAGGGAAAAATTATAATTACAAGTCTTATTGAAAGATGGCAGCTGAATCTCAGTCTTAAATGAGAAGGTCTTGTTCCAAGCTTGTTGATAGGTCATATTCTGCCATGCCAACAAGGTGTTCCATGCTGTCCAGTTTGCAGAAGTTACGATCCAGGGAAGGCCAGTAGCACCCAAGGATGGTAAGTCTGTGCAAACCCAACACTGGGTTCAATTGTGGGCATGGATTACTGCCGAAACTCACTGTAGAGAGGTAATGGCTAGGGTGTTGTGGGCGAAAAGAAAGATGTTTATGGGGAACAAATAGGGGTCTAACAGTATACAAGCAACATTTCCTTTAGTAGATAACAAGGTACCAGCTAGGGGAGTCCTATGAGGAGATGTCCAATATCATACATTTTCCCCTTCTAAATTCTCTGAGTTTTCTATGGTAACATAAAAAACTAGTTTAGGCATAAGAAGGGTCCCATAGACACATATAGGGACCCAGCTATTTGCTGCCCTGATTGGTTGCCTTTCTACCTTCACCTGTTAGCTTTCAGGGAACCAATGGGGAGACATTTCTGTTTGGAGTTATCCAGGACTTCTTTTGAGTCCAAGGCTTTCAAACTGAACCTTGTGACCAGAGTCTTTGGCGGGCTTTATTTTGACCTGCCTCAACTCCCCCCTCAGAGAGTTCACACCCTTATTCTTAAGGGGGAGCTGAAGGGTGATGGTCATTCTTCTTTAGCTGCTTCATGCTGGTTAGGGGCAGTAGACCTTGCCAGATGAGGTGTGAAATTCTGGCTATTCTATTGAGGTTGAAGGAAGGCAAGTCCAAAACCATGGTTGGACCTGGGTGAAATCCCCGTATGACTAATACCTTGTTCTGGAAACTATTGATTCTGGAAGAAATAAACTTAGTTAGAATTTTGAAGATATGTAGTCTTACTAAAAGGATAAAGAAAATGGTGGTACACAGCCCCCAAAAGGCGGCCAGCCGTGACATACCAGACCATGGGAATGAGAAAGGCTAGGTGCCTCCAGAAACTACATCCTCTCAGAGCTGATGGTCTTGATCTTGTAAGTTTCAAATGCTGTCTAAGAAACTGCCACCCCCCAGTTCCCATGGTGGTGGTTATGCCTAGGACAGCTAGGAGAGGCATGAGGAGAGGCACTGCCCTAGACATAAACTCACAAAGACAATATAGGTAACAACAAGACAGGCATATGACAAGCAAAATAAAGACAATACTTAAGAGAGCCATTCTTTTATCTTACAGGCACATTCATTCATTACTTAGAAAATGAATTAAGTTTACCAAGACTTTTAACATGTTCACTATCCTTCTGCATATTACCTAAAATAGAAGACATATTATCATATTCATCAGGATATAGGTACAGCATTTAATACTAATCAATGCACTAATCAATGACAAGTTCCTCTTTGAACTGCAGTTAATAGATCTAAGTTCCAGGTTTGCAATACCAAACACGTTGTCTCTCCAAGAGAGCAGGCCATAATGACAATTGTATCTGTTTAGATTCTACTCACATTACTCTGGTATTATTGCTCCACTTGGTATGTCCTTCACATAGCCAGCATGCTGCAACACCATTGGCCCTAGAGAAGCCCCAGTGTTTCATTAGCCTTTGGCACTATGAAACAGAGCCAGTCTGGAGGCAATGTAAATCTGGCCATATCGAAGAAGTCTGAAACTGCAATGTAATTTCCATCCACTTCAGGAACTATGTCCTGAGATGTGGCAGATCCTTTGATTATAACAGGGGTCAGTGACCAACCTTGCTAATAACTCAAATGGAGAGACACCATGCAGTGTACTGAAGGCCTGGTTTGAATGCACAAGAGAGTTTGGCAATACTGAAGTCTATCTATTTTCATTTTCATAGACTTTCTAAATACTTCCAATGCAGTTTATAACATATCAGATGAACTTAGCTATTTTAGTACTTTACTTTTTACTTTTACACCTTTACCATGATGATGTTAATTAACAGGTATTTTACTTTAGCAGTACAGGAGAAACTATTTTCTCCATTATTTATGTAAATCTAAGATTCCCAATGGAAGATAATCAAGATTATTTTCAACTTACCACCACTTTAATATGCAGACTGAGGTGGCCTCTGATAGGTTTTCCTGTTATGGAGTTACTTTTTGTTGTCAATATCAATTTAGGTTTCTATGTAATAATGGCTTCCTGGAATTAGTCATTTAAGTGCTTCAGTTTAGACAATGCTTTTACAAACTTCTTATAATTAACCATACGTTACTTTTTGTTATTAATATTAACTCTTAGATTTCTACTTAATAATGATTTCTCAGAATCAGTCACTTATATTATAATCTTTCAGTTTAGAAAATGCTTTTAAGAATTTTCATTTGTTAATTTAATATTACCATCCAGAGGTATGAAAATATACACTGAACAAACAGACAAACACAAAAAATGAGTTAAGGCACACTAACAGAAACATAAAGCTCACTAATTTAACTCATAATTCTTATTCCTTTGGTATGGCTCTCTCCAAGCTCTCCAACTTTTCACATCTCTGATTTTACTGCTTTTAAGATCTCCTCTGGAATCAGTGCCTGTAATATGCAAACTCATTCTTGGAAACACTTTTATTAGTAACCAAAAACCAGTTAGGAATACTTGAGCAGTATAAATGCAGTTAAGCACTAATTTAGCAGTTTAGACAGACAGACATTTAACACATATATTCTGGATTACTCTTCAGGAGTACACTTAGAAAAACTCTAAGTTCAGGAGTAAGGGTGTGGCGCAACGGATAGAGCACCCGTTTACCGTATGAGAGGCCCCGGGTTCACTTCCCGGCGCCTCCTTGTGAGGGCAGGCCGGCTTGCGCGGCGCCGTGGGCTGATGCGGCAAGACCTCACAGCAAGGGGGAGATAAGCAGACACAGAGAAGACACGCAGCGAATGGACACAGCAGCACAAGCAGCAAGGGGAGGATAAATAAATAAAATAAATAAATCTTTAAAAAAATAATGCTGCTGTCTTTAGCTTTAAGTGTTGATGTAATTCTTTGCATATTTTCAACCTGACTCCAGGATTCCTCTCTGCAGAGGCAAAAGCAGCCAATTCTTGTTTCACATTTTATTACATTGTGAAAGGAGGGAGGAATGGGAGAATTAAACTCATATTTCTGAATATAAGTGTTGGTGAGAAAACAATGGGTAAGAGTTAATTTGTAGTCAGTACTCTTATTTTTCTAATTAGCAGAGGAGAAAGTTGAGGTGGCAGCAGTTACTCAATCACAGTCACTCAGCACAGGACAACTAATCACCCATCAGCATCTCTGCATATGAAGTTCAAATGCACGAATATTAGTAAATTCACTGTCAGCAGCAGTGCAGTCGACAGACCCTCAAGCCACGTGTCCTCCCCAACTCTCTTGTCTCCTCAGGTACTGTGGCTCCTACATGGATCACCAGACGATTTTCCGGGTGCCCAGCCCCTTCGTTCACATTCAGCTCCAGTGCAGTTCAAGTCTTTCAGACAAGCCACTTTTAGTAGAATATGGCAGTTATAACATCAGCCAACGTAAGCCTGGCATCAACTCCTTAGAAACCTTGATACAAAGCCAAACGGAGCATTAACATCTTATAACTCAAAACTGAGAATTTAAAGAATGAAAACTACTGCAATCAGAGGAAAAAACTGCATTTTTAAAATTACTGATTTATAATGGAAATGTGACTTCTTATATCACTCCTAAGATAAAGGACAAGCCCATTCTTTGGTTTGTTGTTCTTCTTGCTAGCTATGATTCTTTGAAAATATAATGTGTACACATACCTACAGTGTCTCTGAGACCACCAGTTTTGGCTCACTTTGTTCTGATGCATAGGGAGAGCTAGTTGGCCAAAAAGAGTTCAAATAGTAACACTCAGAATGTTGAACTTGAAGTTCACACTGAGAACCACTGGAACAGGGACCAGGAAGCAGTTAGTAGAGAAGGCAATATTTGAGGCAAGTCATTAGAGCTGGAGAGAGTAGATAACGACTAGCTCAGGAAATTCTCTACCCATTTTAAAAGGGAGGAAGTCAAGGTTTACCTCTTATGAGTCCATGAGGACATGACTTGAGAGAAAGCTAAGACCAAATCCTTCTTTGCCAATTCCTAATAAACCTGTTTCTGCATTCATAATATTAGAATTCTGAATATCAGAATAGTACAATTCCAAACAGTGGCAGAGGGAATTAGTAAACCATCTGGTTTTTAACTGTATGTTTGAACCATGAATATTTTCCAGCAGCACATTCATGCCACTGTGTGTGGAAGAGACGGTGGTTGACTTGACCGTGTTCTCCCTTTCTT
>JAQZBX010039349.1:7925-23170 GCA_029593785.1 Cabassous unicinctus
TCGGGGAATGAAGAGTTCCAAAACAACTCCGACAATCCCAAGCCTTCTACCAGAGAACGCATTAAATCCGGAGTTAATTTAAGCCTGGATTTGAAAGTCTCTAATATATAAATCTTCACCACCAAAGAGGCCTCAAAGTGCAGTCAGCGTCTGGATTTGGGTTGGGTGGCGGGAGGGCGGTAGCAAACGATTCGAGATACATCCAAACGATTCGAGATAGAGCCAAATAAAAGGGTTAGCAATTCGGGGGTGGGGGTGGGGCAAAGAATCCATTTTCACCACTCTTCCCCACTCACCTCCATAACCGCGGGAGAGGGAACCTGATACTTCTTTTTTACGTCTCACCCTCTCCGGTTACCACCTCCTAGACCTTAGCGCCTAACCAGGTCCACACGCGAGTGGTGGCGACGCCCAGATTTCCCTCCCCCACCTGGCACCTATCCCCAGAAAGCCCGGCTCCGCTCCAGAGGCTGCCCGGCCTCCCTTACTCCCACCCCGGGCCCCACCACTACGAGCTCCTAGGCCGAGGCCTCCAGTGCCCCGCGGGCGCGTGCTCCACGCCATCTGCCACCCGGCCGCCGCTTCCCCATCCTCCAACCACAAAGCGAGCTCCGAAGGGTCGGGCCCGCCGCACGCAGCCAGCACCCCGGGCCCTGCGGGCGGCCGGAGCCCGCAGGCCGCCCCTCGCGCCCCCCCGGGTGCGCCGTGGCCCTCCCGCTCGGGCTGAGGCCGGGCCCCGCGCGCAGCCGCCGCCGCCGCCTCTCGCCGCGCCGCCCCTCGAGGCCCGCGCGCCGCCACCCCTGGCCACGCCGCACTCCCCGCCGCGCTTACCGTCTCCTCGGGGTCGATGTCGATCTTGAAGGTCTGCTGCTGGAGGGTCTTCAGGGTGACCTGCATGGTGCCGGCGCGCTGCTCCGCTGCAGGGCCTGCTCCGGGTGCTGGCCGCTGGGCGGGGTCTGTGGCCTGGCCGGGCCCCCGGGTCGCGGCGCTCCTCGCGCACTCGGGAGGAAGGCGGTGGGGGTGGGGGCTCGTCACATTCGCCCAGCGGAGCGACCTCTCCCCCGGCGCTGGCTCCGAGCCGCGCCGCTGCCTCCGCGACTGCGGCCTATCCCGCGACTTCGGGCCGCCGTGCTTCCTCACGCGGCCGGGGCCAGCCACTGGGTCTGCAGGGGGCGCGAGGGGCGCAGAGGAACGAGCAGGGAATCCGCTAACTCACCACAGGATGGTCGCCGCCATCACCGTGACTCGCCGAGACGCGCCCCCTCCCCCACCCAAAAAACCTGGGGATGGGGCCGGGCCGGCGGAGCGCGCAGGCGTGCGGATGCGGTGAGGCTGTGCGCAGGCGCGGCGAAGAACTCCGCCCCGGAATTGGGGGCCGCGCGGACGGCGCCTCTGGAATGTCGGGGCCGGGATCGGGCGCGCGCAGGCGCACATGGCGGGCGTCCCTCGGGCTCTCGGGGCTTCCTTGTGGCGTCTGCAGCTCTCCGCCGGCCTTCATCCAGGCCCCTCCCGACCGCCCGAGTGGCGCAATTCGCGGCCGGGGCAGCGCTACGTGGAGACCCGACTAAGCGGATATCGAGCCCTGGAGCCGGGAACTGGAGGGCTCTGGGTCGGGGCGGAGTTTGGGCGAAAGGGTCGTGCTAACCCCATTAGCCGGCGGCACTCAGAGGCCGTTGCTGTGGGGCTGAGCCTTTGTGGTGTGGACTGATTCCTCAACCTGGAGGGCACAGGCTCCAGCGCCAGACCGCCTGGCTTCATAGTTTCTCATTTCTCCTCACTAGCTGCATGACCTTGGACCTTACCAGAAAGACGGAGTTAAAACCGAGGTCAGGTCACTCTTTGCGCAGAACACTCCGAAGATTCCGGTGAATGCTGGGCCCGCTCCCGCTTGGGCACCTCGTTTTGCGTTGCTCTTCCCGCGAAGTGCTCTTTCCCCTGATATCTGGATGACTTGCTCTCCTTCAGATCTTCGCTCAGATGGCATCTTGTCAGTGAGGTCTACCCTGGCCACTCAAAATCGCAACTTCCCTCGCTCCATTATCCTGCTCTATTTTTTCTCCATAGTATTTATCACCAAATTACCATCCAATGTGCATATGTTTATCGTCTTTCTTTCTTTGTTGTATCCCCAGCACCTAAGAAACATGCCTGCCCTATAGCAGGCATACAAAGAATGGAATTGGTGAATGTGGTTCCGATTCCTAATCAGTAAAGTAGGGTTAATAATATTCAACTCCTTGATTATTGGGGGGAAGGGGAAGGTTGAATATTATATGTAAAATCTTAGGGTTAAGAACATAACCCGCATTCCTAAGTGGCTTGCTACTGTTAGTATGCCCATTTACAGATAAGAAAACTGAAGTAGAGAGATGTTGAGTCATGCGCCCTGGGTCATCCACCTAGTAGGAGAGAGATCCAGAATTCGAACTCAAGCAGAAGGACTCCAGACCCTGTGGTCCTGGGGATCCGGCTATTCTGCCTCTTAGTAGGGGTGACTGTGGCACATCTGATGTACAATGGTTCAAGTATAAAAAACAGTTATAGTCAGACTGCTGACTGTGTGACCAGTTGCAGTTTACCTCTGGGGGCCAGCATCCTCACTGATACAATGTCATTACTTGGTTTTCCGTGGATCCTAAGAGCTCAGGTATTATTCTTTCATGAGGCTTTCTTTGACAAACCTCCCTTGCCTCTAACCTGGTATTTCCCCTGGTATTTCCCCTTTCACAGCACTTATCTCACTGCCTTGTGATTAAATAGCTAATCCTCTGCCCTCTGTCTTCTTGTATATCTACTTAGTCGCCAGGTGATTTCATTTTGTCCCTTGTTTTGAAATACCTCCATCCTGGACCTCTTCCCTTGACTACAGATTGAGTTAGCCAATTACCTACGCAATTTTCGCTTGAATATATAACAAGTCTCTGAAACTTAAAGTGGCCAAACAACATTGATTTGTCTCTGCCGCTCCCCCAGACACCACAACCTACTTTTCTCCCCAGTTTCCCTACCTTAGTTCATGGGACTACCATCTACCCAGGTGTTCAAGCCAAAAAAAAAAAAAAAAAGTCATCATCCCTTTCCTCCACCACCACATCCATTCCATTAGCAAGTCAGGTCAATTTTTTTTCTCTGAACTCTATCCAAGCTGCTTTTCACCATCTCTACTTTACAACCATAGACTAAAACATTATCCTTCACCTGCTTTCCAACTGGTCTCCCCACTTCACTATCCTCCAACAATCAACCCTCTCCAGCAGCCAGAGTCATTTTTTCCAACCATACATCAGATCATACCCAATTATACTTTAGAATAAAATTAAAATACTACTTGGCCTTGGAGAGAGCACCTGATCCACTCTGGCCAAATTCTCCGGCTTCATCTCTTTGATTCTCCCTCTCAACCACTGTAATCACTCTGCACTGCCCTCTTTCATCCCTCAAACAGGCTAAGCTGATTCTAGCCATAGGGCCTTTGCACTTGGGGTTCTTTCAGCTTGAAACTGTCTTCCCAGATCTTTGAATGGCTCTTTCATCATGCAGGTTCTAAGTCAACTTTTTTTTTTTTTTTTTGAGGTACCTGAGCTGGGGATTGAACCCGGGACCTCATATGTGGGAAGCTGGCACTCAGCCATTGAGCCACATCGGCTCCTCTGAGTTGGTTTTATCGTTTGTTTGTTTGTTGTTTGTGTTTTTGTTTTTAGGAGGCACCAGGGACTGAACCCAGGACCTCCCATGTGAGAAGCAGGTGCTCAACCACTTGAGCCACTTCTGCCCCCCTAAGTCACCTTTTACTTCCTTAGCAAGTGTTCCATGACTATAATAATATAATAATATATGATATATTTAATGATATATGGTTAACGTGGATTAAGCCCTCGTACAAGGCAAGGTACTTGTCTTGGTTTCCTAGAGCTGCCGTAGCAAATTACCACAACCTGGGTGACTTAAAATGACAGAAATTTATTCTCTCACGCTTCAGGAGGCAGGGTTGGTTCCTTCCGGAGGCACTGAGGGAGAATCTTCTCCATGCCTCTCTCCTAGCTTCTGGTGACTGCACAGCAATTCTTGGCGTTCCTTGGCCTGTAGATGCCTCATTCCAATCTCTGTCTTCATTATTACGTGGTCCTCTCTCCTCTGTCTCAGTGTGCCCTTTTCTGTCTCTTAGAAGGACACTCTCATTGGGTTCAAGGCCAACCCTCTTCCAGTATGATCTCATCTTGATCCTTTAATTACATCAGCAAAGACCCTATTCCCAACTAAGGTTATGTTCTCTTCCAGGAGGATTTGAATTTTGGGGGAGAACATTATTCAACCCACAACAGCACCGTTCTAGATACTCTGTATGGATAATCTCACTTAATCCCTACAAAGCTCTAGGAGGTAGGTACAACCTTGCCCTGGTTTAAATTTTCATGGCCCTACCTGAAATTATTTTTAACTTGTTTATTGTCTCTCACATTACTGCCAGCTGCCCCACATCTGCTTTCTGGGGAGACAAACTCACTGTTTTATTCATGACTGTATCCCTAGCACCTTGTACAGTGCCTGGAACATAGCAGGTGCTCAATAAACATATGCTAATAGACTCCCAACTAAACTGCCCACTCCAGGAGGCCAGGCATTATATCAATCTTGTTCATCCTGGTGTTTTCAGACTGTAGCACAATGTGGGTGCTCAATATATGGTGGTTTGAAAAATGATTAGGTCGTTTTGGTTCTAATTTACAAAAGTTGTAAGAAAATACTTGAGAACATTATAAAAACTGGAATATGCTGTGCAAAGTTATTGTAATATTAAATCTTTTCCTGCTACAAATACTGATATCTGTCTGAAGAAAAAAGGGTGAGAGAAAAGATGCCTTTCTTTATAGTAGTGTTTTTTTTATTAAAAAAAAAAAGTCTTCATGGCAAAAAAAAATTACACAGAAAAGATATTGATTGAAAATTAAAGTTCCCCTCTCCCCTCTCTAGAAATTCCACTGTTTTGAGTGTCTTTAGAAATTTTCTAGACGTATACAAGAATATATTCACCTAAGTAGTTGTGACAACAGTAGATTTTAAATGTCAGTTAATTAAAAGATTAACAGCATTTTCTAAAGTACAAAAGATAGAAAGTTGTTTTTATTTTTGAATTTCTAGAAAAATTGCACCTTAGACACACCTACTCTTGACCCAGTGACATAGGTTGGACAGACTATACCTTCTCATAGGATGTAGTTGCCTAAACCCAGGGTCCCAGAGTCCTACAATTCATATGCTAGGACCCCCTCTATCAAAGGCTGCTGAGGTGAGGTGGCTCGTGAGCAAAGCCCTGCAAGATAGGCCTCAGGACTCTTTTTTTCTAGAGCTCTTGGGCCAAGATGAAAAATATGGAAGTGAGAATTTGATTACAAATACTTGGCACCAAGACAGGAAATTTTGCCTGCATTTTTGGAAATTAGTCAAATGATTTCTGGGAAGAGGATGATCAAACAGTTGCAGTAGCAGTAGCAGGCCGACTTTAGAAAATACTAGGGTGAAAAGGCAGGACTTCAAACAATTCATTCAACAAATAGCTAGTGAGACTCTCTCCATGCCAGGAATTGTTCTAAGTGCTGGAGATATAGTAATGTGATAGTTTGAACCTTTTTGTGGATCCCAGAAAAGATTATGTTCTTGAAGCTAATCCATTCCTGTGGATGTGGGACCCTTGGATTGGATTCATTTGGGGGGCCTTGATTGGATTACTTTAGTAAGGTGTGACCCAGGGTATGTCTTGGTCCTCTTGCTGGAGTCCTTTATAAATGGAAGACTGAAAGCAGAGACACAAAGAAAGTCACAGACAGAGAGAAGGAACCAGGAGAGAGGAAGCCACAGATGGAGCAGCCAGGAGCTGAAGCAATGAAATCCAGAAGAGAAGCAGATGCCTCTATATGCCCTGCCACGTGGAAGGTGTCCAGGATCGCCAGCAACCAACCTTTGGTGAGACAGCAGCTGTGATAATGCCTTGATTTGGACATTTTCACAGCCTCAGAACTGTAAGCTTTTAACCTAATAGACTCCCATTATAAAAGCCAACCTATTTCTGGTATTTCTCCCAGCATCTTTTAGCAAACTAAAACAAGTAGGGAACAAAACAAAGTCTCTGCCTTCATGGAGCTTATATTTTAGTGGGATAATAAATAAATATAAACCAACAATTACAAGATATGTACAGTATATCAAATAATTATAAGTTCTATTTAAGAAAGCACATGGTGATCACTAGTGCTGGGGAAAAGAAGAGTTGCTAGACAGAATATACTAGACATCTTTCATCTCCCTCATCATCATGCCTCACCCTTCCTCTCCCAGAAATTGGTCCCAAGATGACTGGCCAATATGGACTACCTCACTTGTACCCCTGGGAAGCTCCAGTAGGATAGAAAAGTGAAGTTAGGGTGGTTATTCCTCTTTGTGGCTGCCCATACCTCTCATTGAAGGTCATTGCTCCTGGATGGTCCTCCACATGACTGACTACCTTCTTCCAAATTCTGGTAACTGCTCCCCACTTCCACCTTTCAGGACTAGATGACGCTTATTTCTGACCCCAGGGTACAGCACTCTCCATGGGGTTTCCCTATGTTTTCCCCCACCTCATTGTAAAGGGTCTCTTTATTGAATCCTCCTTGAAGAAACCTTATTTGAGTGTGGCACCTGTTTTTCTGCTGAGACCTTGACCTACACATGGTTAGTCCAGGAAAGTGTCTCTGAATGAAGTGACATTAGAGCAGAGAGAAGCGAGGAAGCCAGCCATGCAGATATCTGTGAGAAGAGAGTTCCAAATAGAACAACAATAATGGCCATAAATGTTCACACTCACATAGCATTTATTATGTGCAGATGCAAGTCATGTGGTAAAAGCTTTCTTGGCATATTAAAGGTCGAGCAGGAGGACAGGTGAAGGAGCCAAGGAAGCAAGGGAGAGAAGAAAGTAGGTGATGACAATAGAGATTAAGGAAGGGGGGGCAGTGTTCAGAAAACCATTGAAAATACGTTGGCTCTCATTCTGAGTAACACTGAAAGTCATTGGAGGGTTTTAAGCAAAGGGGTGGTGTGATCTGACTTGTGTGCTTTTTTGATAGACTTTATTTTGTAGAGTTTTAAGTTTACAGGAAAATTGCACAGAAAGTACATAGTTCCCAGATATTCCTCCCTACCCCACAGTTTTTCCTATTACTAACATTTTACATTACTGTGGTACTTTTGTTTCAATTGATTTTCCTAAATTGATACATTATTATTAACTAGAGTCAATAGTATATATTTAGTTCACTTTTGTGTTATACTGTTCTATGAGTTTTAACAAATGCATGACATGTATCCACCATTTCAGTACCACACAGAATAGTTTCGCTGCTCTAAAAACACCTTGTACTTCACCTCTCTCCCTTCAACCCCTCCCAGCCACTGGCAACCACTGATTGATCGTTTTAGGGTCTCTATTCTTTCGCCTTTTCAAGAATGTCATGTAGTTGGAATCATATTGTATGAAGCCTTTTCAGACTGGCTTCTTTCACTTAGCAAAATGTATTTTGGAGTCCCCCATGTGTTTTCATTAATCGATGGCTCATTTCTTTTTATTGCTCAATGCTATCTATCCCATTGTATAGCTCTACCACATTTTTTTTTTCACATATTTTCTTTTTTAACTTTATTTTGTACATTTAATAATTGAAAATATAAACAATTAAAAACTAAAAAGTGAACACAGATGAGTAAATACATCTATTTCTCAATTAAATGTACTGGATACATATAATTTTTTTTTTTAATTGAACAATATGTTACACAATATATTTGGTTCATAGTAACGCATTCATACAGTATTTGTCCTTTTGTGTCTGGCTTGCTTCGCTCAACATAATGCCCTCCAGGTTCATCCATGTTTGTCATATGCTTTACGACTTCGTCTTACAGCTGCATAATATCCCATCATGTGAAGAGACCACAGTTTGTTTATCCATTCATCTGTTGATGGACACCTGGGTTGTTTCCAACTTTTGGCAATCGTGAATAATGTTGCTATGAACATTGGTGTGCAGATGTCTGTTCGTGTCACTGCTTTCAGGTCTTCTGGGTATATACCCAGTAGTGGTATTGCCAGGTCATGTGGCAAGTCTATATTCAACTTCTTTAGGAACTGCCAAACCGTCCTCCACAGTGGCTATACCATTCTGCATTCCCACGAACAGTGAAGAAGTGTTCCTATCTCTCCACATCCTCTCCAACACTTGTAGTTCTCTGTCTTTTTAATAGTGGCCATTCTGATAGGTATGAAATGATATCTCATTGTAGTTTTGATTTGCATTTCCCTAAGTTGAGCATTTCTTTGTGTTTTTTTGTTTGTTTTTTGTTTTTGCCATTTGTACTTCTTCTTTGGACAAATGTCTATTCAAGTCTTTTGCCCATTTTTTAATTGGGTCGTTTGTCTTTTAATTGTTGAGTTGTAACATCTCTTTATATATCCTAGATATTAAACCCTTTTTAGTTATGTGATTTCCAAATATTTTTTCCCATTGAGTTGGCTGTCTTTTCACCCTTTTGACAAAGTCCTGTGAGGTGCAAAAGTGTTGAATTTTGAGGAGGTCCCATTTATCTATTTTTTCTTTTGTTGCATGTGCTTGGGGTGTAAGGTCCAAGAAACCACCACCTACTGCAAGATCTTGAAGATGTTTCCCTACATTTTCTTCTAGTAGTTTTATGGTCCTGGCTTTTATATATAGATCTTTGATCCATTCTAAGTTGATTCTTGAATAGGGGGTGAGATAGGGGTCCTCTTTCATTCCTTTGATTATAGATATCTAGTTGTCCCAGCACCATTTGTTGAAGAGACTGTTTTGTCCCATTAACACGGACTTGGTAGATTTGTCAAAAACCAGTTGACTGAGCTATACCACATTTTATTTATCCATTTACCTACTGGTTGTTTCCAGTTTTTGCCAGTTATGAAAACAGCTGTCATAAACATTCATGTGCAAGTTTTTGTGTGGACATAAGTTTTCGACTCATTTTGGTAAATACCCAGGAGCACAGTTGCTGGATTGTATGGTAAGCCTAAGCTTAGCTATGTAATAAATGGCCAAACTGTCTTGCAAAGTGGTTGTACCACTTTTCATTCCCATCAGCAATGAATGATAGTTCTTGTTGCTCGACTTATGTCTTGGAAGGATTATTCTGATTGCTGTGTGGAGAACTTCCTGGGGGAGGGCAAGGATGGAGTTAGGAGGATCTTGCAATAATCTGGATGACAGTGATGATTTGTATCAGGGTAGAAGCCATACAGAAGGGAGAAAGTGTTGGATTCCGGATTTATTGAAGATAGAGCTAACAGCTTTGCCAGTGGAGTCAATGGGTATGAGGAAAAGATCACTACGTATAAGTTCACTTTAGGAAACTTCCTTGGACTCCTCTGGTCCTCCTCACTGCAGGACACCATTCTGTCCAGGAAATATCCACTGAGTATCTACACTGTACCAGGCATTGTGTTGGAAATACAAAGATGAATGGAGTCTGATTCTGGAGCCAATCCAGAAAAATGACTGTGTGCACTTAAGCTCCTCTATAGGCAAGCCACGTGTCTAGCCATTGAGCTGTGGCCCTCTTCTTCATCATTCATTAGTCTATAGGTTATGTATGAAACACATTTTACATCAATAAAACCTCTTTCCAAATTCTAGGTATTTGTAGAGTGGTGCCAATTTGTTAGTAATATCATGCTTTAAGTGCAAAAATACTTCCCTATTTTAAGAACAGTTCTCAACCCTCAAAGTATTTCTATATGTCACTATAATTATTTTTAAAGTAACCTTCAGCTCTTAACAATTGAGCTTTAATAATTCTTTTGTCTTCTAGCCTAGATTGCTGGCTTCCTCAACCTCTATACAGCCTCCCACACCCCAAATTTCTCAGCTCTAGGAATCTCTTATTCATCATCCAGTTGCTATGTCAATCCAAGTCTTCTGGTAAGCACACTGAAATGGAGTTAAGAGTACAAGAGGCTTTTTGGTGAGTATCACCTGTGAAAGAAAAGCAGGGAGGAAGCAGGATTGGGCAAGGAGAGCCTTCAGACCCAAGGCTGATCTGTTGTTACCTGTGAAAGGAAAGTAGGAAGGAAGCAAAATTGGGCAGAGAAAGATTGAGACTATAATGCAGATCTGACAAAGTCCTGGCCAACCCAGTGGGGAGCTGTGGAGCAAAGATTGGGTAAAAATGGCCAGACCCTATTACCCCTGCCATGCTCAGTGACGAGGGGCTGCCTAGGAAGAGTGTGGCCTTGGTTCAAATGCCGTGGCAGACCCCAGATGTGCTGCAGGGAAAGGCTGTCAGCTAACTGCACCCCCCTTAGCTAAACAGCAAGTTTTTTCTAGAAGGGAGATCTGAGTGGCATATTTCCCTGGCTGCTACAGAAGCTACTGAAAAAAAGTGAAAGACAGTCTAATCACACTGGAAGTTTTTCACAATTGCTTCACCAACATTCTCTTTTCCTCACACTGCACATCTGATTCATCAATAAATCATATTAGGGGAAGCGGGTGTGGCTCAATGGATAGAGCCCCCGTTTACCACATGGGAGGCCCGGGTTCGCTTCCCGAGGCCTCCTTGTGAGGGCACGCCGGCCTGAGCGGTGCGGTGGGCTGATGCAGCAAGACCTCACAGCAAGGGGGAGATAAGCAGACACAGAGAAGACACGCAGCAAATGGGCACAGCAACACAAGCGGCAAGGGGGGGATAAATAAATAAAAATAAATAAATCTTTAAAAAAATAAATAAATAAATAAATAAATCATATTAGTTCCAATATACCTTCAGAATCCAACTGAATCTCACCATTGCCAGTGCTACAGCACCAGTCCAAGCCAATCATCTTTCACCTCCTAACAGGCCTCCCTGCTTCTACTTTTGCCTCCTTATAGTCTGTTCTCAACACAACAGCCAGAGTGATCCTTGTAAACATAAACCAGATCTGGTCACCTCTGCTCAAAACTCTGTAGGGGCTCCCCACTTCACTCAGTAAAACCCTAAGTCCTTACTGTGGCCTAGGGAGCACTACATGATGTGTCTCCTCCCCTCCTCCCCTGTTATCTTTCTGATCTTATCACATGTCCCAGAGTTCCCTCTGTTCAGCCACACTGGCCTCCTTCCTGATCCTTGAACTGGTCGGTCCATTCCCACCTAGGGATTTTGTCATCCCTCCCCTTATGTAGATTTCTGACATCTCCTTCACATCCTTCAGATCTTTGCTCAAGTCTCACCTCAAGAAAACCTACCCTAACCCCACTGGTCACTCTATATATGGTAAAATGCTCACTACTTCCCAGCCTGGCATTCACAAATGTTCCTTACCCTCTTTTCTTCCCCACACCGCATTAAACTTAATATCTTCTAGCACACAACTCAACATATTTATTTATTTTTTACTATTATTTTTATAGTTTAGTGTCTGTCTCCTTTGCTAGAAGACAGGGATCTTTGTTTTGTTCACTCACATTCTTTGAGTACCTGGAAGAGTGCCTGGAACAGAGAAAGAGCTCAATTAATAGCAAAAGGAAATTAGCCACACATTAAGAAAAGCATGTTGAAACAAGGTTGTTTTAGTTTCCCATTGCTAAAACAAAACTATACAATGGGCTGGCTTAACAACAGGAATTTATTGGCTCACAGTTTCGGGCCTAGAACGCTGGCTTCCTCCCCAGGTCAGTATTTTTTGGCTGACCTGCAATCTTTGTGGTTCCTTGGCTTTTCTGTCATGTGGTAATGTACATCATGGCATCTTCCTCTTTCTCTCCCAAGTTTTTCAGGCCTCTGGCTGCTCCTGTGGCTTCTTTTCCTGTGTCCGATTTCCTTGGCTTATAAGGACTTTAGCTATATAGGATTTAGCTATATAAGATTCAGCTTAACTAATAACATCTTCAAAGGTCCTATTTACAAATGGGCTCACATCCACAGATGCAGGGGTTGGGACCTGAACATGCCTTTTGTGGAGAACATGATTCAATACCCCACAAAGGTGATATTTTATATATTAAGATAAAGTAATTAAGACTTAATAATGTCTGGTAGTATCAAAAGTGTATGGCACTGAAGTTTTCATAGTTTGCTGGTGAGTTTACAATTTGTTGCAACCTTTTGGAAATCCATTTAGCCATTTCAGTGCTGCTTAACTTTCAGAATTTCAGCTCTTGAAAACATCAAAGCCTTACCCATTCTGCACAAATACCCCTAAAACTGCTTTTCTCAGCTTAGCTACCTAACTGTGACTTGGAACGTGGGTTTCCTCATGCAGCCAGCCAGCCAGCCACTCAAAGGCCCAGCATTCGCATTTTGAATGTTTAAACAGTGTCATTTATGCAACTCAACATTCCTTTTTCTCATTTGAACTGATTTTCTCGTTAACTTTGCAAAAGAGAAGAGGAAAAATTGTTGGCAATAAATTGTGAAATAGACCTTTTGCTAAAGTTTAATATATTTAAACAGTTTCTTTTGTCCAACTCAATGTTCTTTTTCTCATTGCAACAGGTTTCCTCATTTCCAGTTAAAGCTCACTTTTACCCACGATCGATTTCCATCTACTGGCTTCTGTTTTGAAATAATAATCATAGCTGGCTTTGTGTTGAAACCACTTTTATTTGTTAGTTAATTTATTATCATTTATTCTCTAGTATTTATTGGGAGACAATGATATGTCAGGCCCTATGTTGGATGAGTCTCCGAATCTCTGCCCACACTAAGTTTGCAGAAGAAATAGACAATAATGATGTTTTGTGCTGGGGCTGAGGTAGGTTCAGGGAAGCCATGAGGCGTGGTTGACTCTGGTAGAGGGTGATTGATTGGATTCATCATCTTCTTTTCAGCTCTGTATTTACCTATTTTTTAACCTGGTTATGTAATCTAAATATTGGTAAAACATTCTGAAAATTGAATTAGAATAGTGTTTTCTTACAAAGTAAACTCTGAGTAAATTAGTATGAGTCTGTGGGCTTCCTGGAAGAAACTTTATTTAGAGCATTTTTTTTTAATTATATTTTTTAAACTTTAAAAGTGTAGGCAAAAATGATTAAGGCTTATTCTCTGCCCTAACAGAGCCTTTAGCATAGGGGAGAAAAACCAAGCATCTTCAGTTTTGTTTTGTTTTGAAAATGGTCTCTTGAGGAAGTTTTACATTTTTAGACCAGTGGTTCCCACTAGGTATAGAATATTGAAATTAACACTACATGGTAAAATAAAATACTTTCATTGGTTTAGAATGTTTAAGTTGGAGAATAGGCAACTGTGGCAGTTTGATTTTATGAATTCCAAAAAGAGATATTATGTTTGTAAACTGGTCTGTTCCTCTGGGCATGATACCCTTTAATTGATTTAAATTCAAAGGTTTTATGTTTACTTGATTAAATCAAGATTAAGGCTTTAATTTGACCATGTCATTAGGGTGTGCAGGGTTGAGTCCCCGCCCCCTTGGTGGACTGATAAAACAGACTCACACAGAAGTAGACACATGGAGAAGATAAACAGAGGAAGAGAGACGAGTCCATAGACACGGCAGAGGCCTCGGGAAGAGAGATCAGCCATTCGCCTGACAGGTTACAGCTGACCTTGTGAAGAGAACAGAGCAGCTGCACCCGGAAAGAAACGAGCCCCAGGGAGAAAGACGAGCCCTATGCCAGCCTACAACCGAGACCGGAATACACTGGACCCGCACAGTCTTAAGAGGCTGAACCCTCACAGATGCCAACTGCCATCTTGCTTCAACACGTGACAACAGTTTGTTAAAGAAGTAACCTTGAGTTGGACTCTTTAGGGCCTTGTAACTGTAAGCTTTTACCTCAAATAAATACCCTTTATAAAATAAAAAATAAAAAAATAAAAAAGTGTAGGGAGGGAAGTGGATGTGGCTCAAGTGATTGGGCTCCCATCTACCATATGGGAGGTCCAGGGTTCGATTCCTGGGGCCTCCTGGTGAAAAGCAAGCTGGCCCATGCGGCAAGCTGGCCCATGCGGCAAGCTGGCCCGAGCGGAGAGCTGGCCCACGTGGAGAGCTGGCCCACACAGAGCTGGCACAGCAAGATGATGCAACAAAAAGAGACACAGAAGAGAGACAATGAGAGATGCAGCAGATCAGGGAGCTGACGTGGCGTAAGAGATTGAGCGCCTCTCTCCCACTCTGAAAGGTTCCAGGATCAATTCCCAGTGCCGCCTAAAGAGGAGACAAGCAGACACAGAAGAACAAACAGAGAGCAGACAGCGAGGGCAAAAACAGTTGGGGTGGGGAGGCAAATAAAATAAATCTTAAAACAAAAAGTGTAGGGAGCAGATGTGGCTCAAGCAGTTGAGCACCTGCCTCCCATGTGGGAGGTCCCAGGTTCGGTTCCCAGTGTCTCCTGAAAAAAACAAAAACAACAAGCAAAACGAAAAAACTGACTCAGGGAATCCAGTATGGCTCAGAGGTTGAGCACTGGCTTCCCACACATGAGGTCCCAGGTCAACCCTCAGCCCCTGGTACTTAAAAAAAAAGAGGAAAGTGTAGTTTCCTTTTCCATGAACCCAAGTTTACTATTTGCATTTTGCAATACAAATCTTCCCATGTTTTGCAGAGCTGTTACACTGTGTATTAAGAAGATCCCCAGGACCCAAAGTGTTTGAAGTTTAGATAGCAATTGTCCTACTGATACATCCTTTCTTGCATATTCATGGTTTACTAAAATTAGTTTTATAGTTTCCAGTTCCCCAAGGAATTTCCAGCTGTCTCATTCCTTCTTGGGTTTCTTCACTGCCAGTTCCAATTTTTTATAAAGTAGATGTAGCCCACATTGTAGTTTAGTTTAAAATCACATAAAACTGGAAAAATACTTGCCGGCTGTAAATAGGGGTATGCTCCTACACATAGAAAAATTTGTACCACTTCCTCTTCCACATAGCTTCATGACAAAACCAGGGTCTCTGAAAAAGTTAGAAATGAAGATGATTCTGCTGGTCAGAGCCTAAGTTTTTGGCAAGGGGAAATAATTTGGTTTCATTGCATTAGATGACATTAAAAAAATCATCATATTCAACTACTTGTCACAAATTATTATAAGCCACTTAAAGATATATTTGCCCCTCATATTGGTACCAGCATACAGAGATAGAGGAATGAGTAAAAAATATTGCCCTGAGGGAAGCGGGTGTAACTCAGTGGTTGAGCACCTGCTTTCCATGTACGAGATCCGGGGTTCGATCCCAGGTACCTC
>JAQZBX010039350.1:0-23064 GCA_029593785.1 Cabassous unicinctus
AACTGCCAGTTTCTCTCTGCAGTCTCAGGGCATTCCTGCAACAAGACTCCAGCCCTTTCACACTTCTACGCCGAATGGGGTTTGTGTCGGGGCTTCCTCCAAGGCTGGGCCCAGAGGCTTAGAGAAGCAGCTCATTAAGTAGAGGCTTGGTTTTTAAAGTCTCCAAGGACAAATGTGTGGTCCTGAGGCGGCCCCACCAGTCAAGTTGCCAACGCCAACCCCTGGGCTCAGGAAAGATGTATTATGATTTCTTCCTTTCTTGAACAAAGGCACAAAAGGCAGGGAGACACTAACTTTGTGCCATTTTTCACCTTCTAGCATAGTGATTTTTGGTTGCTATATGTGAATGATTAGACTGCAAGTTCTTTGGCAGCAAAATCTGCAGCTGATTGACCTTTGTGTCCCACCCACAGTACCTAGCATGTTGTACCATGAGCCCGGTGTCAACACCAGACAACTGCAGTCTTTGTCTCAGTTCCACTCCTTAATAGCTGCAAGTCCTCAGGCAATTACTTCTTCCAGAGATTGTCTCATCTATAGGCATATGCCCGACAGGTATCTAGCACTCGAAAGGCATTCTTTCAGTAAATGTTGGTTAAATCCGTATAGAAGATATCAAGGTTGGGAACGATGGAAAAGCAACCCTTTACAGTCCTGCTCTGTCCTCAGCAAAGCAGGGGGGACAGGGAAAGGTCACAGCTGTAGTGAACTCTGAAACATTTTGGGCCATTGTACTGGCAAAGGAGTTGAAGCACCTGAAATCCAAGGAGGAATCGACAACTGACTCTTTCTCCCACAGTTGGCATATTGGTTTAAGAGCCAGCTTTGCAGACAAACAGACCTGAGTTCAAATCCCAACTCTGCAACTTCCTAGATGTGGGAACTTAGGCAAGTTACTTAATTTTTCTAAACCAGTGTCTTTGTGTGGATGACCACCCTGTTAACATATCACAGTTATTACAAAGATTTCATGAAATCGTGTATCTAAAGGTACTTAGCTAAAGGCCTGCCACTCAGTTAAGTGCATGAGAAATGGGAGCTATCACGTTATCTTTGCCATTGTCTCATAAATGTGGCTTGCACAGCAGCCAGCAACCACTTGGGCCCAATTATTCACCATCCCCAGGGTACAGAGCCTCCCTTTTTATACCCTTTGTTTGCCCTGGCAGAAGGCAAGAACGAAGAATTCCAAATAGACCATTTATTTTCTAAGAATCAATATATTTTCTTCCTTCGAAATAAATACAAACCAGTTTGAAAGGTAGGGGAATCTATGGGAATGGGGGAAGGAGAGTGGGGACAAGCCCCAGTCTTTTTTTTTTAGTACCAAATGACTCTGGCGCGACCCGGAAACGCAGTTACAAATGAGAATAATTTAAATTCTCCATTAATTACAATATTTACAACAGCAGGGGAGGGGGTCACCTAGTGCCCCTCTTCCAGGCTGGACAGACATTAATCCCACTGCTAGGCTGAGCAGATGCCTGCTCACCATACCACCTGCAGGGGCCTCAGGCCTCTAGGCAGTTAAAGATTCTCCTGGCATGCACAGGCAGAGGTGGTGGGATGGCCTGTTTTATGCAGTGTCCTAACCTTGGTCCACCACCATACCCTACAATGCCGTGAGGTCTCTGGGCTCTTTCTGGCCTGTGGGACCGCCCCTTTCCTTGCCCAGAGCCACCATGGGCCCTTGGAGTGTTCTGTACAGTCCAGCTGCACTCAGGGCGGAAGGGACCTCCCCCACCCAGCTTCCCCTGAGACTGGCCCCAAGACCAGGAATGAGTCAGTGCAGAGGCCGGTGCCACTCCAGGACAGTGAGCAGAGGGGAGAGAGGTCACGGGACACTGTAGCTTGGGCTGTGCTGGACAGGATCAGTCACTATCGCTGGTCTCGCTGCTCTGCTCGCCCTGTACCTTGCTGCGATGCTGCAGAGCTCTGTGGTAGGCGATCTGCACTGATTTGCGGATGTTAGACTTGCGGCCCTCCAGCATCTTCTCTTTGTCTAGGTCCTGGTTCACACCCAGAGGAACCAACTTGGTCCTGGGCAACCATTGCCTGTAGGATGAGGTGAAGATCAAGTAAATGACCTTAGGGAGAACAGCAAGCACCAGCCTTCCTCATGACTTCATTCATTCAAAAACACCCCCTAAGCACCCACTCTGGGCCAAGCTCCATGGTAGGCACTGGGGTTACAGAGATCAGCAGACAGTCCTGACTCCCAAGGAACTGCTGAGTCTAGTAACAAAGAAAGTCCAACCAACGGTCATTCTAGGGCGTAATCACAGGGTATTTATGCACAAAAAGAAGTAGCCCTAACCTAACCTGAAATAGTTACACTGTCCTACAGGCTCCAGGCAGACTTCACTGACACTAAATATATTACCAGACAATTAACAAAAAGACTACATATATAAATGTGACATAACACGGATTCAGAGCCTGAATGTTTATGCCTCCTTTATCCCCATCTTGTCACCATGGAGGCAGAGGTGAGAAAAGTA
Organism: Cabassous unicinctus; assembly: GCA_029593785.1. Taxonomy (NCBI): domain Eukaryota; kingdom Metazoa; phylum Chordata; class Mammalia; order Cingulata; family Chlamyphoridae; genus Cabassous; species Cabassous unicinctus. Next base: position 2,502 of record JAQZBX010039350.1, read on the forward strand.
AGTCAAGAAGCTATCTGAGTTGGGTGGGGAACCACCCCATATTTGTTACAGTCATCGATGGTCCTTTGGTTTCCAGCTACAGCTGTTTTGTCAGCTGCTGCCCACTCATTCTCAGACTCATGGTCAACACAACCCTTTTGCTCAAATATCTGTTCCAAATCCCTCCCCCACTGGTTTGTGATAGCCCTGTCTATCTGTTGTTTTGAGTTTCCTGGCAGCCTGCTCTGATTCCACACAGGGTTGCATCTGTGGCTATGAGTCACACTAAATGCTCCCCTCCTCCCTTACCAGGTTCGCTTGTTGTCAAAGAAGAGGACGAGGTAGAGATGCTCTCGAGCTTCCTGGGTCATCTGCTCCCCAAGTTTCAGCACCTCCAGTGGGGGCACAGGGATGGGAACCCCATGGTGGAACATACCTTCCCGGGGCATCTTTGGATCAATGATCTAAAGGTGTAATAAGAGCCTGGTTTGATTCAGTCCACTTCCTCCCCAAAGCCTGCCTAGTCCAAGAATTTGGAGAGGTCCTCTGAAGTGGGGACAGAAAAAGGTTATTATTTTGCTAAGATTGCAGTGCTGCTTCCCGTACTGCCCTGGTTTCTTCCTCTACTGCCCTGGCTTCTTCCCGTACTGAACTATTTAAAATCTCAAGGAGCAAGGGAAATGGAGAGATGGAGAAACAGACTAGGGGCCTCTAAGTATCACTCAAACTGCATCTGCCCATATCTATCTGCCCAGGAACCAACCCTGTACTCTGCAGATCAGCAAAGGGTAGGAAAAGTCTGCTAATTGTGAGTCTGTGATCTGGGGTTGGAAGGCCAGGGGCATGACAGGAGAAGTGGAAGCCTACCAGAGCCGGGTATGACGGATACCCTCGGCATTTGGCCCATACAAGGTCCAGAGCGTCCAGCGGGGAGTCCTCATCCTCCGACAGCCAGCTAGTTCCCCGACCAAGACTCTTCCTCACCACTTCACAGGAATGGGAGAGAGGGGATGGATCAGCAGCTGGGGGGCTGGCAAGGCCCTGATGCTGGGTCCTGGGTATCCCTAGCCTTGGGTGAGGATACTTACTGCTGTGGCCCACGCCGCGGCCAGTGCCCACGGAGTAGGCCTCGTTCTCAGTGCCTGAGGTATCCTCACTGCTGTCCTCAGGGAATGTGCCCCGAGAGAAGGAGGGCTTGCCTCGCCCTTGTTTTGAGGGCGTTGTGCTGTGGGCAAGACAACAGAAGCTCAGCTTAAGGGAGGGGGAGGGGTGAGGAATGGCATGGTGGGTGTCTTCTCCTCTTTAAGCCCCCAGGGTCCTAAACAGTTGGAAAGCAGGGGCTCAGTAAGAAGTTTCAAGCTCAAGTGCCCTCAGGGGCCAGCTGGTGATATGACTGAAGGAAGTGGGCTGGTTGTAACAGTGGTGGGGACAAGTGCATACCCTATCTAAAATAGCAGCTGCTACTCAGCTTCAATGTGATACCATGGTGCCTCTTGGCAACACTGGCCAGATTTGCCAGATCTTCTGATTTTTAAAGAGAATACAGAAACTGGGGGTTTCACATGATATTTCTGGATTCATTTTTAAAAATCACCATGCTAGCCAAGCAAAATATGTCTGCAGGCCAAATTCAGGCCACCAGGCCAGTTTATGCCCTCCATTCTGAACGGCTGGCTCAACCCAGGATGGTTCCCTCAGTTTCATTATGGTGACACACTGATATATCTCTTTTATTTTGCAGAGAACCTTGGGTTTGAGCAATTTTAATCTAAGCTGATGTGGCTGCCACCAATTTCCAATTAGGAAGCCCAGAAAGACCTATGAGTCCTTGGAGGATATCCCTGGAGGCTGGCCTTGATCTGAAGGGCTGATACCTGGTCCGGTCTGAGGCAGCGCTGCTGCTGCTACTGCTGCTGGACTCAGAATCTGAGCTGCTCCGCGGAAGGCTGCAGTCATTACGATATACCAAGAAACTCTTCTTCACTGGCTGGTTTCCACTGCTGAAGCCATTGGCTGGTAAGTCTTGGTTGGGGGCGGGGGAGGAGGAGGAAAAGAAACAGTCAGGAAGATGCAGATCAGAGAGGGCATGGGGGTGAGTGGTAGGGACTCGGAACTTGGGCACTCCTTCTGTGCTGGAAAACTCCTCCCACCTTGGCCCGCAGAGCTAGCTCTGGGCAGTGTCCACTATAGTTGTCCACAGCCCTGCCCCACCCCTTGCACTTCCCTTGGCAGTTACTAGTCTTGGGCACAAATGGCTTAAAGGGCAGGAGATGCCCAAGGAGGATGAGAAGAGAAAAGGTCAAGTGATACAATGGAGGGGATCCTGGATAGGAATTTGGCCAGGTCATTGTCTCTGGGCCTCAAGTTTCCCATCTGTGAAATGAGAGCGTGGAATTAAAGGATTCCTAAGGGCCCTTGTGGTTCTGACATTTTACGGGAAAATGAAGGGATAGCTGGGAGTTATGCCGGGAAGAATGGCAGCTTTGCTCACTCTCTTGGGGAGCTGGGTGATGGTGAGGCTCACCCATTGGGGGGTCTTCTGTGGACTTATCACTGTCGCTGTCTGAGCTCGAACTGGGTCGGGGGCTCCTACCCCGCTTGCGCTGACGCAGGGAGCCCATGATGGGGAGCTGGGGGGGCCCCACAGGACTGCCTCCGTGGCTGGGGGTCATCTGGCTCTCCCGGTTTTTTGGGGGCCGGCCCGGCCTCTTGGGCGGTCCAGCTGTCTTCGGGTTCTTTTTGGAGAACAGAACTGAGGTTCTCCTGCCCACCTCATGTGCGGGGGTTGAGGACATGTTGGGACCGAGGCCTGGAGCAGAGAAAGAGAGAAGGAGAGTTGTTGAGGGGCCTGTTGTGGGAAGGGTGCATGTCCAGGGTCATGTCCTGGGTGTATAGAACCATGACTCCAGCTAGAGTTGGGGAGGAGATCTCATGGACATGGAATTGGAAACATTGACCTCTTATAAACACAGCAGAGGGGCAACTAAGAGGCCTCTGATTGGAACATGGGGGAGAAAGTGCAGCTATCTGTGTAGGAAGGACCTCTGCCTGGGGGATGGCAGTGGCTGAGTGTGTGCTGCAGAGCCAAAGTCTGGCTTCTTTGGGGTTCAGCCAGCTGTGGGGTTCAGACCTTTGCTCGTCTCCTGGCTGCTGCTCTCCTCAGCGGCACTGTCTGTCTGCCCGTCCTTGTCACAGGCTGCTGGGTGGGGTGTCAGACTGCCCCGGCTTGACGGGCCATACCGCTCAGGCCCATCCCGGCCAGTCTCTCGCTGGTGGGCAAGCTTCCGCCGCAACGCCGTCATCTCTTTCTTGATCATCTTTGCACGCCGTGAGCGGCCAACGCTCTGCTTGCTGGCATTCACCTCATTTAGTCGCTCCAGCAGCAATTTCAGCTGCTCTTCCACTGGCAGGTGCTTCTGGTTCTCTAGCAGGACCAGCCGCTCTTCTTCCGCTGCTAGGGATGGGGGTTAGGAGGGAAGAGGTCAGACTGAGGGCAGCCCTCTGGAGCCCCTCAAACCTGGACAGGCAGCAAGAAACCCATACTCTCCCCACCTCAGCTTCTCACCAGGAATGGCTGTAAAATGGCAGGACCATTATGTGGAATGGCAGGCATTGCTATTCATCCACCCAGTCTGGCTTCTTGGGGACCATTCTTAGATATAGCATGCCATTGCTCAGCCTAGTTGTTTCCTGCCTGCACTGCCTACTCCCAGGAGGAGACTCTGGGAAAGCTGTCCATCCCTGATATTGGCCTCTATGTATGTATATGACTTAACACCCACCATCTTCAGTGTGGTGTGGGGCCTCATCTCCAGTCAGACTGTGGGGGATATGCATGCCCGTCTCAAAGTCAATGCCCATTTTTTCTGCCTGACGCCGGGCCTGGCGGAGCACAGCACCACCCTGCTCACGGAGCCGCACTGCCGCTCGGTAGAAGATGGTGTCCTTGGCGTTGTACTTGAGGCAGTTGCTGACGATAAGGTTGAAGTCCTCCTCGAAATCATCAAAGTTCAGGTAGCGGTAAGCCTCCAAGTTTTGCTTCATGGTGAAAAAGTCCATGGGCTTTTTGATGTGATCTAGGTAGTCAGGTACCTGGGAGAGCAGGGCAGGTGTGGCTAAATGTAGATATGCCCTTTGCTCCCCTGAACCCTTGATCCTAACAACCCCCTCTGAAGTGCATCCAGCAACCTCCTCCCACCACAGGCAGGTATATAACATAGGGGAAAGGAGAGCTGGATTTTATTCCTGACTTTACCAGTCACAAGCTGTGTGACTTTGGCAAGTCTTTTAACCTCTCTGGACCTTCTTTTCTTCTCTTAGAAAATGGTGATAAAAATACCAAATCTACCTCCTAGAGCCATGTGAGGCTTTGGTAAGAAAATGGCTAGGAGAATCCTCTGAAAATAACACCACCTTGCATTCCTGTATCTCTTTATTACTTATCATTAAGACTTAAACAGAGGCTACTGCCTTAGGCCTCTCATTTTATACCTTTTAGAGAGAAGAGTCTGCCAGTCAGGACCTAGGGCTTCAGAGCTGGTTCTTTAGGTGCTGAGCCTTCTAAAGTCTCCGTTCTAGGGTTCAGCACCCCGAAAGTGTCTTCCTGCCCTGGGATTATTCATTTGACAGACTCAGTCCCTGCCTCTGGGGAAGGAGTGCAGATTGCCTCCCATTCTGGGCCCTTGGGGTGTAACAGGGACAAGACAGAGTCCAGGTGATGCATTGTGGCTCCAGTTCATCCTGCCCCAGAGCCACCAACCCCCTCTCTTCAAGGTCCCCTTCTAGTCCCTGGCCCAGACCTGCAGCAGGGGTCCAACTGGGAGAGGAACAGAGAGAAGGTGGAGTGAGGGGAAGGGATTCTTACTTCGTCCAATTCGGTTACCTCAGACAGAGGGACCGGCTCGCTGAAGATGTTGCCTGTGTCCTTTTCTTGGAGTTGCTCTAAGGTTTTGCGGAGGAGGATGAGGAAAGGGGTCAGCTGCATCTCCATGGCGATCTGTTGGACCTTGATCTGACACACATAAAGGCCCTATCAGCCAGGCCCAGGCCAGTTTCCTGGCAGAGTGGTCACCTTCCTTCCACCCCACAGCTGGGTGGGTTCATTCATCAAGGCTCCACCCAGTGAAACTTTTCCTGACTACTCTGGCCTTCCTCTTCCTCTTCCTTGAACTTCTGGCACAGCTCCCTGCATCACCTAATTCAGGGTTCCATTCACTCCCCTGTGACATTCTGCTTCTGGTAGGCCTGAGAGCACACTGACAACATCAGTGTGACTCCAGCATCAGCCCTGTTGCTTCCTGGCCATGGGACACATGCTTTTCCTTCTCTTGGGTGTTTTCTCTTCTGTAAAATAAGGCTAGCCCAAGAGCACTCACCGTCTCCCTTTTGAGCTTCTCCCGTTTGCGGATCAGTTCTACCAGCAGCCGAGCTCGCTCCAGGTCATGCCGGAGCCGCTGCCAGGACTTGAGCTGTTCTTTGAGGGCCCAGTTCTTATCCTCAGAATCCCTCTGTAGAGGCAAAAGTGGAACAGGAGATGGTGAGAGAGCCAAAGGAAAGACCTGAAGGGAAGAAGAGAGCCCAGGGGAACTTGGGTCTGCAGGCTGAGCCAAAGGAGGAGTACAGTGATTACTGGCAGACTTGCCAGCTAAAGTGGGAATTGCTCAATCTACATGTCCTCAGGGCCTGGCACAAAGCATATGCTTAGTAAATGTATGTTAACGGAATGAATAAACATATAGGAACAATGCCCTTCCATCAAGCTCATAACCTGTAAAGATTTCATCCTGAGCCTGGTTTGAGGGCAGCTTAAAAGAGGAAATACCCTAAGCCCTGACAACAAAAGCCATTGTTACAAATCTCTCTGTCCTCTTCCCCGTCACCAGTCCCCAGAACCCACAGGGAATCTGACACGGTACCCCGACTTGGTCACAGTTCCTCTGAGATTGCAGATGTGTCTGCAGGCGACGTAGCAGTGGGACACCGTTCCGCGACTGCCTCTTCAGTGTCCAGTAGCTGTGCAGCCTCTGCATGAACTGGCTCTTCCTCTGGATAGTCAGGCGGTTGGTGATTTTGCTTAGCCTTGGAGGCAGGGGAACAAAGAGAAAAATCTGCTGGGCCCAGCTTCTCTTAAGCAAAACTGGGGTCTCTGGCCGTGGGAGTTTCTGAATGAGGCTGAATGGGGAATAAGTCTCTTGTCGAAAAGGCCTGAAACACTGGGGTGAAGGCAAAGAGGAGCAAAGGGTGCCCAGCAATGAAGCAGCATCCTTACCCAACCCTGTAAACCAGAGGGGTCAGGGAGCTCTGCCCCTATGACTGCTCCTGTCACTGCAGCCCAGTGAAATTTCTGGTCCTGGGATATCTATTCAGACTAAGCCTTTGAAGAGCTTAAGATCAAGTGCAATTGTACAGCAGTAAATTATGGTAAATCAACTAAAGAGCATAAGAGGGAGGTAAAAATAACTGGTGATAACCCAAATGAGCAGCAGTAACCACTTCTCAACTCCTTGAACCTCTCCTTTCTCTCTTTTTCATTCCATCTCTCCTTTGTGGCTAGTGGCTACCCCATCCTCTTTCCTCCTAACTTAAATCCCACCATCAAAATGAAGGGCAGTTTAAAACACCTGTTAGGTCTGCCAGATAAAGGTAAACTGCTAGAAAAACCTCTTCCTGGAATTCTGTTGTTTTTTTTTAAAAAAACTTCTGTGCAGCTCTTGATAGGAAGAAGGTAACCCAGCCCTGCCACTTCACTCTGGGGCCCATCCATTCCTCCCCAGGAGGGCTTCTTCTTCCCTCGCCTGCCTGTCCTCCTGCACCCCGCATACCTGTGTGGCGGGATGCAGGGCACTGACACCACAGGTGCTGCTGCCCGCTTCTCTGCCAGGATCTTCCGTGCCTTCTTCATCTTGATCCGGGACTTGGCCTTGGCCTTCTTGACCTTCTCTGAGCTCCAGCCCTTACCCTCATCCTCCTCCTCGTCCTCGTCCTCCTCACCTTCACTGTGGGACAGGGCAGGCAGACGGCGTGCTGAACCTGGGGGCGTGTGGATGTCGCAGTAGGCCGTCTTGCGGACACTGAAGGAGGTGCCATTGGCACCCGTCTCCCTCACAGGCTCCATCTTCATGTAAAGGCCGGCTTGCTGGGCGCATGTCACATGGAAGGCTGTGTAGCAGTTGGCCTTGTGGCACTGGATGCAGGCCCCTGAGCCCCGCTGCTTGCAAATGTAGCAGGTGAGCTTCCAACGAGCTGGTGGGATGTGCTCGATGCTGTCAATAGGCTCTAGGAAGACCGTGTTGGCAAAGCAGACCTCGGGGATCCACAGGGCACACACTACGTGGGCCCAGCGCCCGTCATCTGTCTGCTTGAAGGCACCACCCTTATTGGGGCACAGGGCACAGTCCACAGCACGGGAGGGTGACTGCAGGCAGCGGCGGCACAGCCACTGGCCTTCAGGGATGTAGGGAACACCGTAGCACTCCTGGTGCACAGCCAGGTTGCACATGTCACAGAAGAGGATGACATTGCTGTTCTGGCACTCACCGTCATTGCAGATACAGCACACGGCATCCTCATCCACCAGTGCATTGGGGTCGCCTTTATTGTGGCTCTCAAAGTATGACTCCTTCTCCAACCGGTCCATTAAGTACTCAAAGATCTCTTGTGGGATGGGACTCACACCCTCTGTCTTCCGCCGCTCGTTCATGATGTCTAGCCAGATGTAATCCTCCTCGTCCATGTCATACTCTACCTCCTCATCCAGCTCCTCTGCCGACTTCTCAATGTACCTACAGTGCACACACAGCTCAGCATCATATGGGAGAGGTTTCCTTCCCTCAAAAACAAGTAGTTACATTTACCGAGCACTTAGTGTGCCAGGTCAGTGACTTTACACATGTAGTTTCACCTTAACCCCAGGTAGGTACTATAGGTACCTATTATTGCTGTAGGTGCTATAATCATTCCCATTTTGCAGAAAAGGAAACCTAAGGCTTAGGAAGGTTAATTCACTTGTCCCACCTCTTTTGTGAGAAAGCGGAAAAGCGGGGATGTGAACCCAGGCAGGCCAACTCCAAAGCTCATGTCCTAGCTGCCAGATGACCGCCTCCTTTGGGGTGCAGAGGCTCAGCCAGACTCCTGAAGGGAGATGGATGGGGCAGCTAAGACCCATTGGGGGTGATTCTGGATGATAGTACAAAGAGTCAGGGTAAGGAAGGTCCTTGGTGTCACTTGCAAATTATATATATGTCATTTTAGCACCAGCTGACAGGGCCCTGACTGTAAGAATGGCTTGGAGATGCCATGGGTCATTCAGTCAGAGCATCGGCTCAGGGATCCCTCCAACTCTAAGTACTTATTTGCTAAGTTTGTTCTCTGGTTAGCCTTGAAAGATAACAGTCATGATAGCTAAGATTTACTGGACATTTACTATGAACCAGGCATTGTGCTGAGTTTTTACATTTAATTCTCATCATAGCCACAGGGTCAATGTTCTTATTGTCCCATTTTACATATGAGGAAACTGAAGTTTCAAGAGGTTAATTAACTGCCCAATACAACTAGGCCACCCATCTAGTAAGTGGCAGAGCTGAGGGCCTCTCCAGGTGCCTGTGACACAGAGCAGGCTCCCCATACCCACGCCATGCTGAGTGGCCCGGACGCTGGTACTGTAAAGCCACAGGATCCATTGGAAAGAACAGGACTTTGGCTTCTAGTAAACCTGGATTTAAATTCTGGCTCTGCTACTTTGTGACTGTCGGGCATCACTGCTCTTCTCTCAACCTCAGTTTCATCAGTGATAGAATGAGGATAAGACTAGCTACTCACAAAGACTCTGTCAGGATTAAATGGAATTACAGAAATGAATGGGCTAAATCAAGTGGCACACAGCAGGGCCCAAATAAATGTCAGTTCTTGTCCCTCCCCTCCCCTCTCCACATAGGAAATGGGGTTCTGGCTGCTATAGCAGTCCAGGCAAGCCTAGGCTCTGAAGCCATACTACCTGGGCTCTGTACAATGGTAGTCAAGTGACATAACACCCCTGGGCCTCAGTTTCCTTGTGATGCTATTATGAGCATTAAATGAGCTAATACAAGTAAATTGCTCAGAACAGTGCCTGGCATGGAGCAAATACTCAATAAATGTTAGCTTTATTATTAGCTATTGTATAGCCCTCACCCACCTTGCCTTGTATTGTAGCTATATATGTATCTAACTCCTCTAATACAGGATAGAGGCAAGAACCATGCCTGATTCACCACACAGCAATAGGTGCTCAGCATAGTTCAGCGTTGTTCCTTTGAAAGGCATTTTGTGGGTGGAAGGGAGGAGAGAGACTAAAACATTGTGTCTTTAGAGAGCAGCATCTTAGCTCTTTACCTCTTCCCTAAAGTGACTGCAATGTCTTCATCTTTGACTGAGGGTGGGACTCAAGGCTGGTGTGACCCATCTACCCTCTTCCAGATCTTGGCACCAGCTCTCTTGAGCACTAGTTCTCAACCTTTTCTCCGCTATGATACACAGGACATTATGTGATGTTGCGTAACACACTTCCACAGGGCACCCAGATTACAGGCTGTGGCACTAATAATGTAGGCTGCATGTCACATATAATTCCTGACATACCAGCTGACACTCCACCCCCCCTCCCCCACCAAGAAAGCATACCAGAATGCAAGCAAGAAGAAGTGATGTTATTAGAAAGATGACCTCATGTGTTCTCTGATTTATATAAAAAGTCATTTCCAAAACTTGGGCAGTTCTGCTAACAGTCATAACAAATTACATGCAATACACCTCCCCAACTGATTGTAACACCCAAGCTGAGAACTACTGCCCTGGAGAAAAGGTCTGATCCCCAGAGGCAAAGAGTGATTTGAGACGAAGGAGGAAAAGGAGCTGAATGAGCAAGGTTGGGCTGCCTATCAGAGCAGAGAGAGCTAAAGAGCTGTTAGGAGTGAGGGGGCAGCTCAGAGAGGAATCTAGGGGTGTGTGTTGGGGGTGTGGGCTGGTATGGCAGTCAGTGCTAATAGAAAGAGAAAGACACCATGGAAAGCCAGAAGGAAGTGGAGCTGGGCTGAACAGATGAAAGATCAGAAGAGAGAAAGAGGGAAACTGGCAATAAATTGAACAGGGGAGAGGAAAGTGACTTACTGGGCCATTATCACTTGAGTTCCCATAGATTTGCTTTTTTTTTAAAAACTATAATTTAACATAACATCATACATGATGGCTGCATTTTTGGTAAAATCTGCCTTCCATATAAAAACCTCTATGACAAACCCTTCTCAGAGATCAGGCCTTCTGATTAGTTGGCAACAACGATTGCTACTTAACTCTCTTATCAGAATGCCCTCTTTCCCTTGGGTGTCAAGATACTCATAGCTAAGTTTCACACTTAGTTTTTATACCATCCTTCAGCTAGGGTTTCTAGATATAGCTTCAGCAGCCCCTCCTCGTCTTTTACCTTATGTTAAAGAAATTTAGTCTTATTCTACCTGTACCTTTATGAAGAGCCACTGAAACTAATTTTTGGAGGGAAGAGAGGTACAAAGAAACAATTAAATGAAATAAATAAAAGGGCCATTAGAGGAGTACAAAACACAAAGCGATGGAAATATGCTTAATTATACTAAAGGATGGATGATGGCAGAAGAAATGAGAAAGTTACATCTGCAAATTTACAAACCTTATGAAATCAGCATACCTAGCTATTTACCTTTGGGCAAGCAGAGTAATACTGCACTCATCTGCAGATGGGGTTACTAGGAAAATAGAAGTTGGATGAGTTGCCCAGCAAGTAAGTGAAGAAGTTCGGGAATCAAGACCAGGATCTTTGGTACAGTGAAAATACTGCAGCTCTGGAGACAGAGGAACCTGGGTATGAATCCTAGTTCAGCTCTCTACTGGCATGTTGACTTTTGACAAGCCTAGTCTCCTTTCTAGACTGTGGTTTCCTCCTCTGTGAAATGAGGAGAGACCTACCTGAGAGAGCTGTTGTGAGAATAAGATGAGGGAATGACTATAAAGCATGTGGCAATGTATGGTAAGTGCCACCCTCATTAGCTGGAGCACATTTCCTTTCTCTGCCCTGGCAGGACTAGTGTGCCTCTTCTGTCCTTTATCCCTGCCACTCTCCTATCTGCCTCCTGCCATCTGAGCCCTGCTCAATCCATTTTCCAGAGCTGGGGGGTGGGAGTGGCCTTACCGGTAATAGGAAGTTGGCCGGGGCGGGGCATCAGGGGTTTCCTGCTCCAGCTCCCGGTATACCACCTCTGGTAGCTTAGGAGTGGTGCTCGCAGAAGCATTATGGTGGTGGTGATGGTTGGAGTCCTTGCGCTTCTCCTTGTTCTTATGCTTGCCCGACTTAGGAGTAGCAGCCGGTGTCTCAGTGTTCTCTTTGTTGCTGCCGTTCTCAGGGGCCTCCTCAGGAGCCTCTTCATCTTCTGACACCACATCTAGGTTGTCAAAGATGCTGATGCGGTGGACACGGCCGTGCAGGTCCACCTCCACCATGCGCTGAGCCTGTGCATAGCTCATCACCTCACGGCCTGGTGACTGTGACACCTCTGAGGGGCTGGGCGACTGCTTGTTGGCTGGGCGTGACTGGCGCCCCTTCTTCTTGTGCTTGCGGAGAGGTGTCTGCTGCGGAGGTGGCGGGTTGTCATGGTCATAGTGGTACAGGTGGTACTCGATACCACTGTAGCTCTTGTAGACCTTGCGGCAGGTCTCCACGGGGCACTCATACGGTGGCTTAGTCGCCCGCAAGTTGTGACAGAAAGTCTTCACGTCAAAGTCCACCCCCATGCTGTCACATCTAGAATGCAGAGATCAGTTAGCATAGGCCTGGGATGAGGTTCCTGTCTACCTGCATCAGAGACCCCACAGACCTCCCTCTCCCCAAGCGTCAATAGGTCCTAGCCAGCCCACCTCTACAGCATCTCCAAATGCCATTTCCTCCACTATGGCCCTAGTCTGGGTCTCATTTCCTCTTGCCTAGTCATCCTGGTCTAGGTCTCAACTCCTCTAGCCTTACTTCTCTTGATGCAGCCAGAGTGCTCTTTCTACCACATGGTGAGGATGATGACACTCTCTTGATGAAACGTCTCCAGATGCTCCCCACTTTCTTCAGAATAATATTCAAATTCCCTAGGATGGCATTCAAGGCCCTCCTTTCACTATCTGGTCCTAGTACTTCTTTCCTGACTCTTTTTTTCACCAGGTACAGCTGGGCTTTTGTCTACCCTGAGCAACTTGCCATTCCCTGAAAATGTTATGATCTCTCATTTCTGAAAAATGACCTCTATTTGGAATGGCCTTCCATCCTTTCTGATTGGTGAGCGCCTACTTATTCTTCAAAACCCAGCTCAAATGCCACTTCTGTTATGACTTCTTTGACTTTCCCATGGAGAGCTGTGTTTCCATAGCATTCCATTCTCACCTCTACCGCGACTTTATCACACTGGAAGTTCTTTGTCTCCTCTCACTAGACTGGGAGCTTGTGTAGTACAGACACCAGAGCCTACCCACCTCTATATCCAGCAGTACCTGACATATAGTGAACACTCAGTTTTGGTGAAGGAATGAATAACCTGTTGAATGAGGGAATCACCAGACTTGGAGCTGAGAGAAATGGGATGAAGGCTAGTGTTAGCCCACAAAGAAGCTTGAATGGGTGGCCAATGACTGGGTCCCGGACTTTAGCAGAAATCACAGGATTACAGAATAAATCAGTTCATTTCTGAGGCCTTTAGGGGGAGCCTATGCCCTGGCCCTGGGACTGGGTTGGGGGATGTACAGTGGAGCCAAGTGAAACTGAGGTCATTTAGTCAGGGACAGTAATTAGTACATTTACATTTGACCTCTTCATTCACTCATTCATGCAGCATTTACTGAGTGCCTACAAACTGCCAGACCAGAAGGGTATAAACATGAACATGACAACCAGACCAGGCACACTCAGCTCCAGGCAGGCCCTCGGGGTCCCTCCTCCCCAATGTTCCTGGGTGAGTGGAGACAGCAGATGGTACCAGCCCCCTGAAGCCCAGCTTGGTCAGAGACTGCTCCAATTTCTCTCGGCCTAGTTGAGTTCAGCAATTCAGTTAGGGCCTTGGCACCCTCCCAGGTAAAGCCATCGGGAGCTCCCTGACAGTGATCCCTCTAAGGCCTCTCTCTTCATTCGGCTTGACCCAGGCAAGTGGGCTGTTCCAGCTCCTCTTGTCGACAGCCCCTGACTTCCACAACCGAGTCAGCTACACATGCAACTCCAACTCGCTTCCACTTCCTACCTGCAGCTGTGACTTTAAGCACAAACCAACCGGAGGAGCAAACAAGCTCTCAGCTTTCGATGTTGAATCCCCGGTGAACACTGCGGCTCTGCCGCCCTGGGTCCCAAAGTAGCACAGCACCACCGGCAGACGTCCCGCTGGGACCCCAAGGCAGAGACACAGGGGAGGGTGACGGGAACTTAGACCTGAACGCCCGCGGGGAGGGCCTGGGGCCCAGAAGTAGGGCGGCTGCATCTGCCCGCGAGCTCGGGGGGCCGGAGGAAGTGGGGGGCGGGGGCCGGAGGGATCAAACCGGGCCGCAGAGGTGCCCACAGCCCTCTCCCGGATGCGGCGGCGCTTCCCGTTTGCCGAAGTGTTACAAGTTAAACAAGGTTCCCCTCCGGCCATTGGCCCAGGCAACCGCGAACGATACACTGTTGCCCCGGAATGCCGGCTGGGAGCAAACACACTGTCAGTCTCTCCACTGGAGTGGCCCAAAGGGCACCCGAGCCGGGCGATTCAGTGTGCGCCCCGCGAAAGTAGCTTACCCGTTCCCCGCTGGCCACTCCCGCCCTGGTCCCCGGGCCGCACTCACCGGCCACCTCGAGTCCGGGCTCATCGCCGAGGGCGCCCGCCGGGGCTCCGACCCCTCTTGGGGAAGCCGGCGGGGAAAGACCGGACGGGAAGGGGGAGCCCCAACTCCGGGGACCGCAGCCCTGGCCACCGCGGCCCCCCGACGCCCAGCGCTCTGGCCCCGGCTCTCCGGGATTCCCGCGCTGACCCCTGCCGCTCCCGGTCCCGCCGGCGCCCGGGTGTTTCGACTCCGTCGGGCGCGGTTGGCCCCTGCCCGTTTCGCAGGCCCTTAGGCTGCCCGGCCTCGGGATCCGATGCCGCCGAAACAATGGAGGCTCCGGGAGGCAGCGCGGGGACGGCGGCAGCACAGACGGTGGCGGCAAAGGCAGCGGCAGCGGCGGCAGCAGCGGCGGCGGCGACGGCGTCTGCGCAGGGTAAACGCGGCGCCGCGGCCCTGCTGAGCTGCACTTTCGCTATGGACCCCCGCCCGCCCGCTGAGGCTCGAGGGGTCATTCTCTGGGACTCGAAAGGCCTCCTGGATACTCCAAAGGGTTTCTCTGGCACTTCCATCTTAGAGGTGAGTTTCTGAAGACTAAACCGCGTTACTCGGAGCCCGGGGGCGCCGGGCCGTTTGTGGCGAATCTGCGGCCACGGACGGTGAGCTCGGGGATAGGCGAGAGGAGCCCGCCCTTCTCCCCTCCCCCTCCTCCCTCCCTTTTCTCTTCCTCCTCCCTCCCACCTCCCGCTGGCGCCGAGGCTGCGGTAGGGACCTGGCGTTGGTCTCCGAGGAAGGGGACAAGGCGGGACCGGAACCATGGGGCGGGGCTGGGGCAGGGCCTGGAGCAAAAGGGACGCGGGCTGGAGCCTGAGGGGGGACCGGGGTTCTGGATAGGGGTGGGGCGGGGCTGGAAGAGAATAGCTCAATTTATGGGGCGGGGCTTAACGGGGAATGGGCGGGTTTTTTGTAAAGCGGGATCCAGTAAGGAGGAAAATGGGGGCCGAGCAGGGTAAAGGGTGGGGCTAAGCAGAAGGGCGGGCCGCTGGAAAATAAGGGGCGGGGCCTTGGTGGCCTGAAGGGCGGGGCTGGGCTGGGGATAAAGGAGAAAGCTGGGAAGAACGGCGCGAGGCTGAAGGGAAAAGGCGGGGCCTGGGGAAAGTAAAGGGGCGGGGCTGGAGGGAAAGGGCGGGACCTGTCTAGGGGTTACGGGGCGGGACTGCCGGAAAGGGGAGGGGCTTGGAAAAGATAAAGGCTCGGGGTTGTAGGGAAGGTGTGGAACTGAAGGAAGGGGCCAAGTTTCGGGAGGAGCGTGGGGCTGGTGGGCTGTGAAAGGGTTTGTGTACGGTTAAAGGGTGGGATTCAGGTGCTGGGAATCCTCTGGTTTGGCGGGGAAATGCAGCTTGGCTACGAGTTGCTAGTGGGAAGATGGTGTCAAAACAGCTGGTTTGAATGTGATTAGCTATGTGAACTTGGACAAGTTGTTGAATTCTTCCTATCTCAGGTTCTTTATTTGTAAAACTGAGCTCGAAAACTGTTTTTGGAGAACCTGGATGCCAGGAAGAATCCAGTTTTTACACAACATTTGTTACTGACCCTCTCCAGTTTTGCCATCAAAGAGGAGGGTGAAAGCATCTTCCAGGGGTCTGGGGCAAAGGCCAAAGCATCTAGAAGTTTCTGTTTTATTTTAAAATTAAGGCAAACCTTGCATTCGACACATTACAATGTATGTGTTTTCATATGCAATGTTTTCATCAAAATATCCTAATACAATTAATTGACACTCCAGGAAGTTGTTTGCTGGTTAAGATCCTGGGCTGGAGTCAAAATATGTTCTCTTGAACAAGTGTCTTAACCTGTCTGTTCCTCAGTTTCCTCGGGTGCAAAATGGGGATAATACATAGTATCTACTTCACAGGGTTGTGAGAATTAGATGATGCTTGTAAATCACTTACCACGGTGTCTAATATACAGTGAATGCTCAAAGAAAATATTAGCTGTTTTTATTTTCCTCATTCAAAAAACTCAAAATAAGTGGAACTGAGGATAGCTATACAGAGTTATCCTAAAGTCATCCCCTCTTGTGGTCAGGAATCCCTTTGAAAATCTGATTAACACTATGGACCTCTCGCCTCAGAAGCACACACACACACACACACACACACACACACACAATATTTCTGCAAGTGCTTGAAGAATGTATGAGAAATAATTGGATGAATATGTTTAGGTTGGGGACGAGTCCTTGCTGAAGCTGTCTTTGCTCCTTCCTCTTCTGGTGTGGCTCCAGGCCCTGGGTTCCCCAGTCTTCCTCCCCAAGACCCTTGAGACAGAGATGGAGTAATGATCTGCTTTATTATTGACATGAAGACAGGGAGGTGGTGGTAGTGCCAGGCCCTTCTGTGGGTGAGGGGGCGGAGAGCTTCGTATGTCAGCACTGATCCTCCAAGGTGGCCCTTGCAGAGAGGTCCAGGGCTTCAGGTGCCTCTGACTTTCAGCAGAAGCAGTGGGCGAGCAGGAGGCAGACTGTTAGGCAATGGATATGTGGGCTTCTCAGGGCTGCTTTGGAGCCGGGTTTGGGCTGGGGTTGGCAGGGGGTGGAGGCCGAGGCTGGATGTCCCTGGTGCGCATGTAGGATAGTAGCTGCTCTGGGATCTCGGCCAGTACATCCTTGGCCAACCGGGCCATGCTCAGCACCTGATTCCCGGACCGGTCGACATAGTCTCGGAATGGGACGAACTGGGACAGGCACAGATAGCCAGGTGTCGATGGTGGTCAGGAGAGGGGGAGTGGAGGTGGGGACAGCAAAGAGGCTCCTTTGATTCTCAATATCTCTTTCCAACTACTACACTATCTTTCTTCCTCCATCTTGAAAGTTTTCTACATTTGCTGTACACCCCCCTTCTTTTTTTTTTTTTTTTACCTTCTTTTCACCCTCCACCCACTCCAATATGGCTTCACACACTCCACTGAAACTGCTCTTGCTAATGTCAACAGCTCCATGTTGCCAAATCAATCCAATGAGCAACAATTTTCAGTCCTCATCTTGCTTGACTTCTCTTTAGCATTCTGTTACATTTAACCACAATGCTCCTTGACAAATCATATTCTTGACATCATAATCTTCTGGTTTTTCTCCTGCCTTTCTGGATGCTTCTTCACCCGTCCTCTACCATTCCTAGGTGATTTCGTACACTTCCATGACTTTAAAAACTGTTCCCTAATTACTCCCAAATTCATGTATGCATCCTTGGCCTCTCTTTAAAGTCCAGAACCACATATTCAATTGTCCATATCATATTGCTATTTAGTTGTCTCATAGATACCTCAAACCCAATGTGTTCAACACTGAATTCTAACTCTTTCCTCCTCCAGCTTTCCTCTTCCCCATCAATGTGACCATCACTCACCCAATGCTCAACTAGAAAATGAGAATTAACCTTGAAGCATCTCTCTCTACCACCATCTTATCAAATCAACTCTTGTAAAATTTTCTTCATAAATATCTTTTGAACTTGCTATTTCCTTCCATCCCTCTGCCTCTGCCCTAGTCCAGATCCCTATCTTCTTACCTCTCCTACTTAAAAGGCTTTCTCACTAATGGATCTACCTGCCTTCTCTCTTGCCCTGCTAGAGTCTCCCTGCCAAGCAGCAGCCAGAGAGATCCTCTTAAAATGCAAAGCTGACCATCTCACTCCCCTATGTAAAATCCTTCAAGAGCTGCTCAATGCTTTTACAATATCCCAAATGTTCATCATCACCTGCAAGGCTTTGTCTCTCACTCTTCTCCACTCACTGTAATCCTGTTATCCTGGCCTCCTGCCTTTTCCTTGATTGGGCCAATTCTTTTGTGCCTCAGGGCCTTCTCACATGCTGTTCCTCTACCTGCATTGCTTGTATCCTCCTACTCATCCTTCAGGTCTTAGCCTTCCCCGACTGCCCACTAAGTCAGTTCCCTTGCCATAGGCTCTTATAGTGGCATTTGCTATTCTTCTGAAGCACTATTCCAATCTAATGAGATATTTATCTGTGCAAGTATTTGCTTATTATTTGTTGCCCCCACTAGTGGGGTGGGACTTTGGGGACCTTCTTTGCCACAGATCCACATGGCTGCAGTAACCTGACTGTTTCTCAGAAAGAATTTGTTCAACATGTGCAAGAAGAATAGAAGAGTGAGAGAGAGAAAGGTAGGTAATTGAGAAGGCAGTAAGAAAGAGTGGCTCCCAACTTAGCCTCTCTGGCCCACTGTGCCTCTCAGATCCATGCCCTCCTTTCCTGGTGAAGACTACCTGAACGATGTCCCGCTCCGCGAAGCGACCCCTAGAGGACACGCGCACGTCGTCACCATCCAGCTCTTCCATTGCTGCAGATAAGACACCCCTCAGCTGATTGGCCTCTCGCACCCAACTCATGACACCCCTCTCCCTTGTAGCTCCTCTTGGAGTCATTATGAGAATGCCTAAGGGCTACATCAAAATCCTACAAATATTAGGCATTGTTACGATGTTATTATTATTAGGCCTTTCCATACATACTATCCTTCCAGAAACCCCAGGGGGGGAAGTATTGGTATCATCAGCCTTGATTATCATAAGGAAACTAAGGTTCAGAAAGGTCTCTGGCTTGGCCACAATCCCACAGGGACAGCCACTCTATCTTTTCTATGAAGCAGGCCTGAGTACCCAGACCATCTCTTTTTATGCATGGTTCTTGGCTCCACTCATGGACACCTCCCCATCCTACTCACCCTCAAACATGGCTGGTCCCACACCGACAATGATGATTGACATGGGCAGTGAGGAGGCCTGTGGGGAGAGAAGGTGAATGGTTGAGGCAAGTGGCCATAACAAGGAAGATGACTGCTGGAAGACAATTCTCCATGGGTCTCTTACATTTTTGAACATTTTGCTAGCACAGGTACTGATTCCCTTTGTTTCAGTCTATCTTTTCAAGGATGTTTGTGGAGCAAACACCTTGAAACATATAGTGTCTTCCTTTAAAGCAAAGGGCAGACTTGTTTACCCTTCAGTAAAGTAAAAAAAAATCCTCCTCAGGAATAAAGGGCAGGCATGCTTACTGCCCATTATAAATGATTCAGGTTCCCTAAGCTCAGGGTTCCTCTCCATAATGCAACCCACTGCAGGTGCAAGTGTTATCTGGCCCTTCTCACATCGTCCTGTGGGAATTGGCACTTAAGAGAATTGGAGCAAATGCTGATTCTCTGGCTACTGCTATTGCTGTGAATAATAAATTCCTTTTTTCTCTGACCCAGGAGTTTTGTGTTTTCTGCCAATATCTTTGAAACTGTGGCACTAACTTGTTAGTGTGCAAATAAGGTAAAATCTCAGACCTTTCACAGTTCTTGATGGTGACCCCCTCCCTGTCAAGCTCTCTTCCTCAGACTCACACTGACTATGGCCTCCTTGGTCTGCGTCATGTCGGAGATGACCCCATCGGTGATGATGAGCAGGACATAGTACTGGGAACCATCAGAGATCTTGGCTGCGGCCCTGGGTAAGAGGCCAAGTTCAGAATTCAGTTCAAAGCCCAGAGAGGCCAAGCGCACCCCTCCCCCCTCCTCCCAGTGTCCATAGCCAGCGTGTGAGGAGCCTTAAGGACTGGGGCTTCTGAAGCCCATGCTCCTTCACCAGGCCTGGCTGCCTATCCTTGCCTGCCATCCCTCTAGGAATATTTTTTGAGCACTTACTATATGGCAGGCACTATGTTAGGCACTGGAGAATCATGATGAGAAAAAAAGATCCACCTAGCCCTCTCGGGGGAGGCAGACATTAATCCAAGAATCACACAGATATAAGTTTAAAATTATGTTTGTTATGAGTGCTGCAATGGGAAGAGACATGGTACTATGACAGTGAATAATAGGGGACCCTGATCTCATCCAGGAGGTCAGTGAAGGCTTCTTTAAGGAAGTGATTTTTGAGATGAAGCAGAGGGAGCTAAGTGAAAAGGGGATTATCCTAGGGAGAGGGAACAGCATGTATAAGGGCCCTGTGATGGGACTGAAAGAAGCCCACCCTGTCTGGAGCCCAGAAAGTGAGGGAAGCAGAGCAGACTATGAGGCTAAGTGGTGGGCAGGGGCCACAACTTTGTTGGCTCCTGTAAAGATTTTGATCTTTATACAAGAGCAAGAGGAAAGGCTGAATGTTTCTGTCTTTCCCTCTCCCTCCTAGTTCTCTTTTCTCTCTGCTGACCACATCCCCCTGCCTGGGCTGCTGGGTCCCCTGCATTCCTCCCTCAGCTGGTCTAACAGCTGCTCCCAGAGCTCCTTTTCCTTCTCTCATCACTGATCTTTGAATCCAAGATTTTCCCATCTGAAAAAGCACTTCAGAAGTCATTGAGTCCAGTCACCTTATTTTACATGTAAGAAAAATGAGCCTGACCCACTCTTGTGGATGTGGACACAGTGTAAACAGGACATTTTGATGAGGCCACTTTGGTTAAACTGTGACCCACCTCCTACAGGATGGGTCTTAAATCTATTACTGGAGCTCTTTAAAAGATAAATTCAGACAAAGAAATAAAAGCCATAGACACAAGAAGCTGAAATCAACAAAACTTTAAAGAGAAGGGAGAGACCAGGAGATGCCATGTGCCTTGTCATGTGGCAGAGGAACCAAGGATTGCTGGAAACCTGTCTTTGGCAGTAGATGAGAATTGTGATAAATAATATAAACACAGGAAAGTTCTGCTACTACCCAGTGTTAAGAATGTGAGAATGTGATACGTCGTGAAAATA
>JAQZBX010039351.1:0-24146 GCA_029593785.1 Cabassous unicinctus
CTCACCTCCACTAATGAAGCAGCTCTGTGGCTGCAGAAAGAGAGTGGCCATTAGGGGCTGCCAGGGGTGGTGCATAACAGTAGATTATTGTAAATTAAAGTAACACCACTGCTGTATACAGCAGTCCTAAAGATTGCTAGTTTGTTGTAAAGAATTAATATCCAATTATGTCATTATCACTTTGCTTTAGAACTTGCTAAGGGTTTCTTAATATCTCCTTAGGCAAGTCAAGCCAGACTGCACTCACATTCATGTGAGAAGGGTGATGATGGATTTTGCAGTGCTTCCCCAAGATAGCCCAACTGTCTGTCCTGTCCTGGTGGCAAAGAATCTGGCTGCATAGAAGAAACCTCTGGCTGTTACACTATTTCATTATGTTGATGATGTTATGTTAACCAATAATTCTTCTTTCAGAATTAAAAGAAGCATTAGAGGCAATCACAGCTTATCTTAATAGCCTGGAATGGGCAAACAGTTGGGAAAATCTTCAATGTCCCTGCGGCACTGTCAAACTTTAAGTACTGTTAAAGTATAATGCATTAATGGCCTTATTGAGGTTCTTGTGGGTACTGAAGACAATTCATGCCTCATTTAGCTCAGATATTAAAATGATTGTATGTGTTAATCTGGAAAGGCTGTGCATGGAAATGAGAAGACCACCCCACAGCAGGCTGCTTTTTTAAAAAGGGTAAAGAGTGCAGTAACACAGGCTTAAGCAGTAAGGATATGTGGAATTGACTTACCCATTAAATTGGACATGGCCAGCATCAATATTGGCTTTGGGTGGAGTTTGTGGCAGAGGCAACATTCTAAACAAATACTCTTAGGTTTTAGTCACAGTTGTGGAAAGAGACCAAAGTAAAATATAGCCTCTTAAAGAAGCAACTATGTGCAGCATACAAAGCACTATTGTAATTGTAGGGCTTAACCCAATGTCCAGTCACTCTGAAGACTGCCATCCCTATTCAGGGGTAGATTGCACATACTAAAAATGAGACAGGAAAAATGGACTTTCATGGGCTGCCCTCTATAGTGGAAAGATCTGTGGAAGGACATCTGGGGCACCTGCCAGCTGTAGCAAGTAACTGTCTATCATGTCCTTGCACACTGCTCTAAAACTCTTCTCAGGACTTTTGAGGCAGATGCATGCATGAAGATCCATAGCCATGCCATTGTGACCTGAGAAGCAGCAGTGTGGCTCCAAAGGAAAACAGATATCATGGCTACTGAATCTTGTGGCAGAACTTCCTGCTGCCTGTTACTCACCAACAGCTCATGAACATCACCCATGAGTGTCCGTCATGCTCACTTCAATAACTACACGTCAGTCCCCTCCTGCTCTCAGAAGGAGCAAGGTATGCTTTCACTGCTGCAGACACTGCAATGGGACTTTTGTAACTAACTAGCCATTTGCTGCTTAGAAAATGTAAGTGTCTTATATGGGATGCCAGCCCTAACCGACAGTGACCAAGAAACTCTATTTACCAGTCACCGCATACAGTCTTAGACTATGGACCAAGATATTGTTTGGACATTTTATTTTTTTAAAAATGGACTTTTAATGAAACAGATGAAAAGTGATAAGAGATCCTTACAGCAGTGAACTAAATTTAAATTCAGTGCTGGGGATTTTGGACACAGCTCCAGTTAAGATGTTAACAGCAGGACCAAGCAGGCACTGAGGCTACAAGTTAAAGTGCCAGCTGCCCTACAGCCCAAAAGGGGAAGTAATAATAATTTATTGTTGCCTGTACTTCAATCTATACAAACTGGGGAAAAATGAGGTCATTTTGGCCATGCTACTGAATATGCAGTCACACTGTTTGGGAATCTTAAGTCCATGAGAAATAAAAGTTACCCAAACATTGTTATGAAACCACAGTTAATATTCTGAGATCTCCTATTCCCACTGAAACTCTGTCTGTCTATGGGTACTCTTCTTGTGCCTAAACTGATTTTTAATGTCACTAAAGGAAACTCAAAAAGTTTGGAAAGAGAAAAATGTACTGTATTAGAAACCTCCTCATAAAACACCCTACCTGGTACTTTGTTGTCTACCAATGAAAGTGTTGCTTGTATACTGTTCAGCCAGGATAAAATCTGCCCCTGTCTGTATGAAACAGCAAAAGGAAATCTGTAAAATGTACTCATTAGTCTCTTATCAATTAGGGGTGCGTTTTCAATCTAGTGCTGTTCACTTTATTGCTGTTGTGGTATTTGGCTACAGTGCTACAAAGCTCTGACTGCTCAGATGTTGTGGATGACTAGTCGGCAGATTGTAGCACAGAGAGGATATTGGGGAGGAGTGTAGGGTAAACAGAAGGAATGTCCTTACCATGAAATGCCTGTAGAAGGGCTGGGTGGGGAAGGGCCATATCAACCAATGTACCTTTCCCCCTCAGCAGGGGAGAGACTGGCACCAAGAAGAGCAGTCTGCTAAAAAAGGATGTTAATTGCTCCAACCCTTGATTTACTGTTATTGTTCTGCTCCCCTGTAGGTAAATACTCACTGTTAATCATTCCATAGGCTATGTGCACCCTTGAGCAGCTCTATGTATTACTCAGCCCCCTTCTTTGTGCTCTTCAGCCCCATATAAGCTTTGTTTCCCCACTGTATGGATGCAGTCACTGCCCAACAGCCATCATCAGGACATATGAGTAAGTAAATGGCATGGCAACTCCTGGCCCTATGGCATCTGTGTGGATTTCTTTGGAATATCAAGGGTATTCAGTTGACCTCCCATGGCTCAATCTCCTGCATTACAAACAGACATATACTATGTTGCTTAAAAATACACAACTGTCCTGCATATAACTGGAAATGCACAAAATTCCTTCAGAAAAGGATGAAAATCCATGAGTAATACTCTTTTTAACTTGACATCCTTTGATACCATGACATGAAACTAATACATCCTATGTCATATGATAAGGTGAAATGGTAGGGAGGAAAACACAGATATTTGTTTTATGTACATACACAAACATACTCAGAACAAAACAAGAAATAAATATTCATGACAATTACAGTCTTGTATTCTGTAACTGGTGATGTGCTCTAATTTTGCATTTATCACTATCTTCTTCCACTACCCATTTCATGTTGCCTTTAACCTCAGGATGCACCTCATCTATCCAATGTTCTTTGCCTGGCAGAGAGACCCAAACCTTCATTCCTGAAGACTCTGGTCCATTGTTAGCCTTGCCTGGATTGGATTGTTAGTTTTCCACTGACTTTAATCACAGTGCATAGTAGTATTAAGAAAAGCCTGGGGGATCTCCTGTATTCCAGGCAAACTCTTCTTTACCTCCATTGTGTAGATGCAGTGCTATTTACCCTTGATAGTCAGGGTTAATTTATTCAGGTAGTACTGTAACTCCCTTCTTTGTTTGTTGATGAAAGGTATGAGGAGTCAAAAATTGCCAGGTGGCAGCCTTAAATTCCAATTCAATGTAATCATTGTTGCCACCTAGTTGGTGCCATAATTGAGACTCAAAAGGCCATTCTACAATTCTATCGATCCATATGATTCAGGATAATGAGTAACATAAGAACAATGAATTCCATGGTTATGTGACCATTCCAGCACATCATTTCCTGCATTTCCTGTGAAGTGGGTTTCTTTATCAGAAGCAATCCTGTGTGGAACTCCGCAAAAGTGGATAAGACATTCAGTAAGTCCATGGATGGCAGTTTTGGAAGAAGAACTGCATGCATAGAAGGCAAACCCATATCCAGAGTACGTGTCTATTCCAGTGAAAACAAATTGCTGCTCTCCCCTTAATGGAAGTTGTCCAATATAAACAACCTACATTGTCCAATGTAGCCAACAGGTAACAGGTTGAACACCTTGTAGAGTGATGCCATATAAGAGACTGATTATGGGTTTCTGCTGCTGTCAGATTGGACACTCACCAGCTGTAACCAGGTCAGCCTTGGTTAGGGAAAGTCCGTATTGCTGAGCCCATGCATAACCTCCATCCCTACCACCATAGCAGCAACGTTCATGAGCCCATAGGCCAATGACATGAGTGGGTGGGGAAAGGGCTGACTTCAATCCACAGAATGGGTCATCTTTTACACTTGATTATTAAAATATTCCACTGTAGAAGTCACCATCTGGTGAGCATTCAGGTGGTACACAAATATTTTCTATTTTTTGCCCACTCAATAAGGTCTATCCACACACCTCTTCCCCCGTTCTCTTTGTCACCAATTATCCAATCCTGTTCCTTCCAATTACCTGACCATCCAGCAAAACCATTGGCAACAGCCCATGAATCAGTGTACAAATGCACGTCTAGCCATTTCTCCTTCCAAGCAAAATGCACAACCAAGTGCACTGTTTAAAGTTCTGCCCACTGGGAGTATTTCCTATGACAACTCTCCTTCAAGGACTTCCCAGAAAAGGGCTGCATTACTGTTGTCCTCCACTTCCAGGTCGTACTTGCATCTCATGCAGAACCATCTGTGAACCTGGCCTGAGTTATCTCTTTCTCAGCTGATTGTCAGGAACTCCTGATAAGGCCATAACTGTGGGCTGGGAAATTGGAGGTAATATGGCAGGAGTTGTGGCCATGAGCATTTGGACCACTTTTTCATGTATCTTACTGTGCCTGCAATATCTACTCAAGTCCTATCTCATATAAACCACTGCTACCTTCTGAATGAGTGTTTCTGTAAATGTTCAAATTTATGATTTGGTGGGTCAGACAATACTCATCTCATGATAGGCCACTCAGGTCTCATGGTAACTTGGTAGCCCATGGTTAAGCATTCAGTCTCTATTAAGGCCAGAATCAGACCAAAAGCTCTTTCTCCAAAGGAAAGTAGTTGCCTGCAGAGGATGGCAGGGCTTTGGTCCAAAATCCTAATGATCTGCATTGTGATTCTCCGACAGCAGCCTGGAAGAAGATCTGTCAACATCTCTATTTGCCACTGACACTTCCAGCCCCATTGGATCTATGAGCCCACATGACCCAAGTGACCACTTGCCCAGCAGCCTGGGCCTCTTACAGAGCCTCTATTGGTCTGGCCCCCACTCAATGCTATCAACTTTTCTGGTCACTCAGTAAATGGTCCAGGATAACACACTCAAATGAGAATTTTGCTGTCTCCAAAATATGAAGAGGATAACTAAGCATTGTGCTTCTTTCTTGGTCATAGAATGAGCCAGATGCAATACCTTATCCTTCACTTTAGGAAGTTATCTCAATATGCCCCACACCACTGGACACCTAGGAATACCACTGAGTTGGAAGGTCCCTGTATTTTTGTTGGATTTATCATCTATCCCCTCTCACATGAATGCCCTAACTAAAAGTCTAGAGTAGTTGCTACTTCTTGCTCTGTAGGTCCAATCAACATGATATCATCAATATAATGGACCAGTGGGATGAACTGTGGGAGGGAGAGAAGATCAAAGTCCCTGTGAACAATATTATGGCATTGGCCTGGAGAGATGAAATACACTTGAGGTAGGACAGTGAAGGTATATTGCTGGCCTTATCAGCTGAAAGTAAACTGTCTTTGGTAGTCCTTACTATTGGCAATTGAGGAAAAAGCATTTGCCAGAACCATAGCAGCATACAAGGTACAAGAGGATGTGTTGCATTGCTCAAGTAATAATACCACATCTGGAATAGCAGCTGTAGTAGAAGTCAACACCAGGTTAAATTTGTGATAATCCACTATAATCCTCCAAGATCCATCTGTTTTCTACACAGGCCAAATAGGTGAGTTGAATGGGGATGTGAAGTTTATCACCACCTCTGCATCCTTCAAGTCCTTGATGATGGCACTAATTTCTCCTGCAATCCAGTATTGCTTTTGATGTACTATTTTGCTAGGTAGGGGCAGATTTAGTGGCTTCCATTTGGTCTTTCCTACAATTATAGACTTCAGTCCTCAAGTCAGGGAATCAATGTGGTGATTCTACCAGTTGCTGAGTATGTTCATTCCAATTATGCATTCTGGAACTCTGGAAATAACCAGAGAATGGGTCCAGAAAACCACTAGACCAACTTTGAGATGGTCATGAGCTAAAACTTCATTATCAGCTGATCTCCATAAGCCTTCTTCAAAGTGTTGGACCACAGTGATATTTTGGATATCCTGGAATAAATGTTACTTCTGAGCCAGTGTCTAATAATCCCCCAAATGTCTGATCATTTACTTTTGCCCATTGCAGTTACCCTTGTAAAAGGCCATAGTTCACATAGGGGATAGCTGAGAGGAAGATTAACTGTCTAAATTTTTGCCAGTGTAACTGGTTCCTTACCCCATGGGACCTGGCTTTCCCCTCATTCAAGGGTCTCTGGGTCTGTAAACTGTATCTTATCTGGGAATTGATTAAGGGTTCATGACCTTTATGTTTCTGTAATGCATATTAGGCCTTTATTCACTTGACCTAGAACACTTCTATTTATATAGATCAAGGAGGAATTTAGTAGACTGCCCATCTATTTTACTTCCAATTACACCATGATTTATTAAACCACACCATATTCTATGCAACTCAGACTATTTTGATTGCTACTTTGAATCTGCTTTTCATTGTAGCAGCCAAACCCACCTTGTCTTTGGCAATTAAGTGCTGCCACTTGACTTCTGCTGGCCTGGAAGCTGATCATGCCCATAGTGTTTAAGGATTCTAGTTCCATGACAGCAGTTTCCATGGTAATATTCTTACCTACAAAGAAGAGTAACTACTGAGCTCTTTAGGGAAGATGGAGATAGTCTTAGAAATTTATTCTTCACAGTCTGGATGAAAGGTGTGTCCCCTAGACATTCCTGGAGTTGGTTGGTAAGTCTTAGATGGTAAATCCATTGTAACATTTCAAATCTCTAACCCTTCATCTACAGTATACCACAGCAATAATGTCATATAGACTTCAGGCAATTTCAGCCATCTTTTGGTCCATGTTTCAGCCAGCCACCAGAATATATGGTAAGAATCCATTCTAACCCCTCAAGTTACAACACTGAATGCAGAATCTTTGCTTAGTGGGTCCATATCAATTAATTTCACCTTCTTCAAATCTATATTCCTTACACCATTATTCCACCTGCTTAATATCCCTTCCCACATATATTACCCTGGCTTATGTTTGTATAAATCAGGAAACTCATGCATTTCTTTTGGACTATTACATATTTCCTCTTGGATCATATTTTCTACTTTACCTTTGGGGACTTATGGCAATTTTAGTCTACTTATAGTTGTGGAAGTTAAGAGGGGTAGGTAGGAACAAACATTAGAAGTGTTTTCCAAGCCAATTACACCAAGTCATTGCATTTAAGTTTTATTTGATAAAGCAGAATTAATCTCTTCAAGTGGGGGTTGGATGTCTGACTAGTAGGGACAGGTTTGAGTTTGGGTGATTATCCCCTCAAGGCAGTTTGTAGGTTGGGTGGTCATCTCCCCAGGAAAGGAAGGTGGTCAGCAATTCTTGGGGAAGACTGGAAGTCAGGTGGCTGACTCCTTGAGGCAGGTTTGAGGTTGGGTGGTTCTGTTCTCAGGTCAGGGAGGAGGTTGGGTGGCTCTTTCCACAGGGCAGATCATTACAGGTTTATCTGGCAATCTTTCAGATGAATTTAGGGTTTCAATGTCCCCACTGCCATCATAAACCCAAATGTCTCCATCCTAATGCTCAGGATCCCATTCCTTCACAATCAATGCCCTCACTACAGCAGTACACACCCTGCAAGGTTGAGGTATTTGTTTCCACTGTAACTCTGTTACTTGCAAAATTAGACTCTGTGTCTGTTTTTCAGAGTTCTCAAGTCTGCAGCTGCAGAAAACAAGATTTTCTTTCAAGGCAAACATACAAATGTTCATATTATTTTTGCCGCACTAACACTGTCTGAAACATGGCATCATTCTAGGGAATCGTTTTTGAATGAATGAAGAACTAAAGTTTTTCTTTGGAACAAGAATGGTTCATAAAAAGCAATTTATATACAATAGTGTTGTATACATAGGGATGCTGCTTAAGGATGATTACTTGCTTCTGTGGTGTAGGAATGCTGTGATGGAGAAATTGGACATTGTGAAGCCACAGGTAAATTAAGGTAATACCATGTGTCTCTGAGAGGAGGGAATAAGGAGCATCCAAGGTTTCTGCACTTTCAGATGACACCCTCAGGAAAAATGTTGCTGTTCAGGTCATTCCTTTTATTTGCACAACTGGAAGCCTAAGACTGATGCACTTTAGACACTTCTGATTCATTGCCTTCTTGGTGTGAGTTAATTGTTTAGGTTCTTTCAGTGGATGAGAGATCAATTAAAGACACCATTTATATTGATGGCACATGTGCTGGTGTAAAAATTTGAAGACCAGGCCAGGATGGAGATAATGTGGGTGCTCAGACCATAGGGTAGAAGTAACAGGTACTGGATTGACATATCTGTCATCCAAGTTAGCATTTCCACTTTTCTTTTTTCACTCTTTGCTACATTGCTCACTTTTTCACAAGTTTTTCATTTTTAAATATCTGGTCCATAGATTTCAATTAAAACAGTATTACGTGAAAAAGTTAACATGGAGACTATTGAAGGAACCAAAGGAGGAAGATCACCAGACTCAGAGAAAGTTCACCACTCAGACCAGGGAAGAGAGCCAGGGATATGTGCAGAAGGAGAGTCAGCTGCAGCAAGTGCTGTCTTTTCTAATGAATTCAAAGATGTCATAGCATCACTTAGAAGGAGATAAGTTATGGGGATTCCTACATCTCATGAATCACTATAATGCCTTGCCTCCTTATATATGTTTCTAGGTGTTGTTTAGGCAGCCATTCTGTGATCTGAGCACTCTCTCCAGGTATGCTTAATTGGAGCTATGGCCCCAGGAAAAATATATTCTTAAATGTAATCCACTCTTGTGGTTGTAAATGATTGTAAATATGACTTTTAATGAGGTCATTTCAGTTAAGTTGTGACCCAACTGAATCAGTATCAGTCTTAATCAAATTGCCTGAGGCCTTATAGAGAAAGCCATGAGACAAAATCCCAGGAAGAAATTTGAAGTCAACAGAACTCAGGGAAGCCACGAGAGGTCCCCATTTATGTTGAAATTTCATGTAAAAGGCAGGGTCCAGGGATTTCTGACAGCCAACTCCAGAATGAAAATCTTCTGAGAGAAACAATTTCCTTGGTGATACCTTGATTTTGGACTTCACTTACCTCAAAACCATAAGCCAGTACATTCTCATTGTTTAAGCCAACCCATTGAATGGCATTTGTTTTAAGAGCTAGGGAATTGTTTATAGTTTTTGGCAAAAGAAAACAGTGTCCTGCTATTACAAATGTCTAAAATGTGGAAATAACTTGGGAATTTTGTAATGGGTAGATGCTGGAAGATTTATGGGATGCTTGATACAATAAAGCATACGTTGCTTTGAAGAAACTGTTGGTAGAAATATGAATGGTTAAGGTACTTTCAATGAGAACGTTGAACGAAATGATGAATACATTATTGGAAAATAGTAGAAAGACAATCCTTGTTGGAAAGTGACAGAAATTAACAAAATTCAATTTTGATGTAGGATTGAAAGTGGAAATTTTAAACAATGAACTTGAAAATTTAACTTAGGTGATTTCCAAGTTATGTGAAGAAGGTGCAGTCTGGCTTTTCATTGCAGATTATTATTAAATGTGTGAGGAAAAAGAAGCTTAGAACTGTATGCTTAAGCACCATGAACCTGGAAATTGATTGGAAAATTCTGAATCAATCCAGATAGTGTGCTCTGAGACTAGGGCCAGAAGTAGCTCCGTTAGGCATGTCCCTGAGCTTTGAGTAAATGAGTCCCCATGTGAGACTTTATTTTACCATGGATCCAGTCAGCCATTAGTTGGAAGTCAAGAGTGGAAATACAGTTATGCAGGAAGGACCTTTGGAAAGTTATATTTTCTAATGATTCAGAACCCTGTGAAATGCACACAGGGATTTTGTAAATTTTTATGAGCAGATCCATGGTCAGCATGAACTGAAAGGGACAGAGAAGGGATGAGTTGAAAGTAAAATGACTTTAAGGACAGAACCATGGAGGCTGAGGTCTGGACCACTGAGATCTTCTCAGTCCTAGAGAGCAGGCCAATACATGATTGTGTAAAGGGCATGGTATATGCCCTAGCACTTGGGGTGGGGAAGGCCTTGAATTCCATTGTTCAGGAGAGTGCTGCCACTTCCAAGGTCAGAGTGGGTTGTGCCTGTGCCCCAGTATTTGTGCAGAACCTGGCAACCATCTCAATGATTGGAAAGATTAAGGCATTTGTAATCACATTTATGGATAGACTGGCCACCATCTCAATGCTTAGAGAGAATGAGACCTTCACACCAGGATTTAAGGAGTGCAAGGCTGCTGTTCATGGGCTTGGAAGGGGTGGGGATACTGCTCCATCAGGAGTGGAGGATAAAACACCAATCCATAGATGACTCTCAGACCTTGAAATCCAGTAGAGTTCACACTTTGAGTTTTGGAATAGTTGGCCCATTTTCTTTCCAATTCCTCCTTTGTGAAATTGGAGTTTTTAGACTATTCCTTTCCTTCCATTGTATATGGGAAGCAGAAAACTCATTTTCAAGATTTGATAGGTCCAAAGAAAGTGAGAGATTAAGCCCAAGACTAGTCACATCCATCACTGATTCTGATGAATCTTTGTCCTTAGCATCATTATTGAAATGACCTAAACATTTTGGGATTTGGGGATAGAATGAATTTGATTTGCATGTAGAAAAAATGTATCTTTTGGGGGTCTTTAGGACAGACTTAGTTGGCTTGGAGATATGTGCACTAGCAAATATGTTCTTAAAATAAATCCTTTCCTATGATTGCTAACCATTGTAAATAGGACCTTTTCATGAGTTTATATCAGTTAAGGTGTGACTCATCTGAATCAGGAGATCTCTTAATCTAATTACTGTAGATCTTATAGAAAGGGA
The DNA here is from genome assembly GCA_029593785.1 of Cabassous unicinctus. NCBI lineage: Eukaryota > Metazoa > Chordata > Mammalia > Cingulata > Chlamyphoridae > Cabassous > Cabassous unicinctus. Next base: position 10,945 of record JAQZBX010039351.1, read on the forward strand.
CACTGACAGAAATAAATGAGAAGAAGATGGATGTCAATAGACCTCAATAAGGCAGGAGAGGCATCCATGTACATTGCCATGTGAGAGAAAAGCCAAGGAGGACCAAGGACTGCTGACAAACAGCCCCAGAATGAAACAGTCTTCTGGGAAAAAACATCACCTTGCTGATGCTTTGATTTTATACTTCCTCTAGCCTCAAAACCATGAGCCAATAAATTTCCATCACTTAATCCAACCCATTACATGGTATTTAAATTTGCAGCCAGGAAACTAAAACACCAGGCTTTCCTAATCAGAGCCCCTGGTCCAGAATATTCCCTTATCTGGAGGCTGTGAACAGAAAATATTGCTTTACTTAGATTGTTCTCCCATATTGTAGTAATTTTTTCTCATTCTGGCTACACTGTGGACTTCTATGTATCTCTTAACCTTGTGTGTTCCCTGGTACCTGGCTAACCAAAGTAGTTTGTTATGTTTCTAGCAGGAAAGGAACAGTGTCTCCTAGACAGAGACAAAAAAGGGGTGTGTGTAAACCATCATCTTGTGTCCAGCTGTTGGGAGAAACAGTCACTGCCTATGGTAGATCAATGCCTCCTACTAAATCTGACTTTGCTCTATCTCCTCTACATGAGTAAAATGTTGTTCAAACCAGTGTTTTGGTATATTGTGACTTCCTTAATGAATGAAATACCTCAAGACCATGGGGTGGGCAAAAGTGCTTGGTGACCAGCATATATTTGCTGATCTCTATGTGGTGGGTCTTATTACCTTGTGTTCACCAATAGTCTTGGCTCAACAGTGTGGCACAATGAGAAGATTCTCCAAGGAGACACACTATGGCAAGGCTGAAATGCGAGGTCTTGTCAGCATCTTTGTCCCAGGATGGTGACAGCTCATTGGGTGAGGGGATGAGGGACTGATAGAAATTTTGATCTCCCTCTGGCCACAGAGAGATAATGGGATATAACTAATCTTTCTGGATAGGGGAATGAAATAGTACTTTCAGTAAATGCAAAAAAACATGAAGTAAGACCCAAGCATTTCAGGGAAATGATAACCAGACTATTGGCAACCTTTCCATTCATGGGATATGGGCCTAATAATTTGAAATTATCAGGTGAGCAGACTAAACCAGTTGAAGTGGTACCCTGAGCTGAAACTTCAGGCTTTGTTTTGAGCTATTAGAGGACAAGTGAAAGAGAAATATTCCAGATTTATCCTGACCTTTTGCCCTTGAAGAACATTGACTAATGGTGGGGTTGAGGTCTCTGGGTTCCTATCAGTTTTCTGCAGCCTTAGACCCCTATAAGGATGGAAGGCAAACATGGAGGTATATCTGTTCCTTGAGTTTATTTTTCAGATTTAATTTATTTATTTCTCTCCCCCTCATTGTTTGTGCTCACTGTCTGCTCTCTGTTTATGTTCATTGTGTGCTCATCTTCTTTTTTTTTAGAAGGCATGAGGAAATGAACTTGAAACCTTCCATGTGAGAGAGAGATGCCCAACTCCTTGAGCCAACTCCACTTCCCTTCCTTGAATTTTGAGTGTGTGTCTGTGTTGTGGAACACAGTCCTCAGAACCTTTGGACAAACATGAGATAGAAATGTGTATGACACACTACATAAAGAGTTTTTCTTTTCTTTGAATGCCTATTTTATAGATAGTCAAATACAATACTGGTTATACCTCAGAGAAAGGCAACTGTGTTTGCAGTTCTTTGGACAGCCATAAGAGGTAGCACTTTCCTGGTTTTACCACAAAAACTGTGCTCATAATATACATAGGCTTCTATGCTGACTGTATTGACATAGTTTTGAAAATAGTTTCTCTGTTAAACTATGCAAATATTTGATCAAGGCAAGCACTAGCAATGTTGTATCCATTTTATCTTCAATAGAAAATGGCTTGCACTCCAGAAAGCAGTTTTAAACTCAATTTAACAGCCCCTATGTGAAGGTTTACATCCATTCTAACTACCTTATTTTTCCTGCCTTCACTTACATCCTCATTTCCATCATGTCCATCACTCAATCCAGCCATTTATCTATCCATCCAACCCCCACCCTGCCCCACCCATAATGCCTCTATAGCACCCTCCTTGCCTCTATCCTAAGCCCACTTCTTCATTCCACCCCTCCTGCATGCCCCCATACCTCCATTATTATATTTTCTCATTACCTTGTCTCCCACCCTCCACACACATCCACAGAGACTCCCGTACATCCTTCTTCCTAGTTCCTTCAATATGACAATTATAATCTTACTTCCCATCTTTTCCCTTGTCCTTCCATTCCCCTACCAATATCCAAAATATCTTTGCACCTTTCCTTTTCTCCTCTATTCCCCTTCTCTCCCACTTCCATTGAAACTTACATACACCTTTCATTCATTTTTCCCTGTATTTCTTTCTAGTGTTCTATACTCCTGTTACTCTCATTTCCATCTCTCCACCATCATTTTTATCCATTGTTCCATTCTCCTCTCTGCCATTTTCCTTCATTCTCTATCTTCCATCTCTCCCTCTGCTAACTTATCTCCTCTCCATCCATCCATTCTTACATTTCTCTTTTCATTACCATCTGTCATCTACCCTTACTTCTATTTGTGCATATTACCACTCTCTCATTCCTCATGTTCTCCTTCCATGCTCACCTTTCCCCTCTCTTTCCATTTTCCCAGTAGCATTAGATCAGCATTCATGCTGACAAAGACAATATCCTGAGGATGGAAGAAATGGAAGATGAAAATGACCTGTGATTTCAGGACATCTTTGAGCCAGTGCTTCCGACATCCCTGGAATCCACCTTCCCCTGAATCCCTAATTATGGGATACAGCACATTTACTCATGTTTTTCATACTTTGACATAGAGATTTCTTTAACTTGCAGCAAAAAACTTCCTTTCTGGGACTCTATGGAGCAACAGTAGTCTCCAAATGCAAATCAACAGGAAAATGATAAGGAGTAAAGGTAAGGACTGTAGCTCTTCCCCACAAACCCAACAGGTTATTAAAAACTTAGGAAAGAAAATCAGCTTTTGCATGTAATCAATTTACAGACACTGAAAAGAGTTGTGTTCATTGGCCAGAGACTGTGTGTCACTCCAGATACTATAAAAATATTTCACTACCTTCCAGCTGGTCATGGACTAGTAGCAGATTAAAGATGCAAACAGGAAATGACCACACAGAACGCTTGGTGTTAATAAGCCTACAGGAACTTTCACTCACATATCCAAACTCACACACATTGACACATATGCATATTTACAAACAAATTTGCACACTAACAAAATCATACACATACATTTGCACATGCTCTTGCATAGTCACACACATACACATTTGCACACTCATACACATACACACTCAAAATCACGTGGACATAGGTAAATACACATGAAAATATTCTCAAACTAATTAACATATAAACACATTCTGACACATTCATGCACATTTATATGCCCTCACACATATTCCCACATGTATACAAACACCCATAATTCACACTTACAAACATACTCATACACACATCAAATTTGCAAGGTACATTCTTAATCACACTAATACACGCACAATCACAAGCTTGCAAAAATCGTCACATTCAGAGACATATTCATGGACCCACAAACATCCACACAAATTTACGTACTCACACACAGACATTCACTTTCACATGTGCACATTTATGCACATAGCTATAATGCACACACCCATATATTCACTCACATACAACACAATAACACACCCACTCACATCCACATATTCAAACATTCATGCACTCACACACACATTCTTACGCATTATTGCACACACTTGTGCATACAAGCCCACACTAACAGACACAAACACATTCACTTATACACACTCAGATGCCCTATCATTCACCCATACATAAATTCATACATACTTTCTCACACATGCTCAAATAAGTACACTCTCAGAAAATCATACACACATGCACAAAAAACATAAACACACACAAAATACCCAAATACTCATACATGCATAAGCATATCATAATTTCACATACTCAGAAAAACTACACACACTTGTACTCATATATGCATGCTCACACACTTGTACAAGTCACATAACATCATACATACTTGTGCACACATACCTACACACACTCACATATGCACTTTCACATACATATATATTCATTTTCACACCCAAACACACAAATATAAATATACACATCACTACAGGAGAGATCAGATGGGGTCCCTTCTTGTGCTCTTCCTTGGATCCCACATCTCTCATTTCACTTTCTGGTTGTTAATCATCAAAGCCACTGTCAAGGTCATCTTCCCTACCGCTTATCTCCTGAGTTCTCTTCTCTCTCTTCTTTAGGGTTGGTCAAATAACATTACATTGTTTTCTTCTTGAGGTTTTTCCACGTCTACTCACAATTATTTGTAACACCATATATGCAAATGGAATAAGTTTTCCAGGGTCCCATTTTTTCAAAGAATATGGTTTTCCTGGAACAGTTAGGAGCCTTGAATACCCTTTCAAGTTGTGGTTCCTTGTCCCAGATAACTGAACTTCTCTGACAGAATCTAAGAGTTTAATTTAGAATGAATTTTGTAATTTGTATTTCCACAAAATGGTCAACTGTGAAGATTATGTTTACAATGAAATATGAATTTGGGGAGAGCTTGCTGAATTTTAAATTAGCCCAAATATTCTCTATACACACGCATATACACACAGACTAATAAAAAACACTGTGGCTTTGACATTTATTTCCATAAGTAATTTGGAAAAAACTCAGCCCATCTGGTGAAGGGAGGTTTCTCCTCTCCTGTGTAGCACAGTGAAGTCTCCTAATCTTCACTAAACAGATTTTAAGTTTCACCTCACTATGCTTTTTGCAGGATTCAAGCTGAAGAGCTCCCTTCCTTGGTATCATCCATGTATTACCTTGGCTTCTTGACAAAGCTCATCTGACATGCACACTTCCCAGAGGAGTTTTCTGTCTCTGAGAAGCTGAATCCAACTTGTCTAATCTGTGGGGTGGATAAGGGGAGAAGCCACATAATGCACGGGTTTTGAGCAGAATAAATTTGTGTGGAAGACATACAGAAAACTGCTGCCCCATTCTACAGAGGTGAAATTCTAAAATTTTACCCCCCAACAGGATCCACAGTGATTTTCCTCACCAAAACACTCCCAGGTCCACATTATGGATGATACAGCACCAGGACCATAGTCTCTCTAAGGCACTAGCTCCCTCCTTCACCTGTAACTCTCAAGCATGTTTGTTCCCCATCTTCCTTAACTTTCCAAGCCCTTTCCCTAATCTTGACCTAATGACCAATAAAAACTCTCTTCATCAGTGATTTCTTTTGTTCATTCACAGTGGTCCTGCCCTAGACATGACCTTCATATGGTTGAAGAAGGGCACAGTTGTATATTGAGGTGTTGACAAACTGTTGGGATATTATGGGGGAAATGTTATAACAAAATTCATAGGGAGCAGATGTAACTCAAGTGGTTGAACACCTGTTTCCCATTTAAGAGGTGGCAGGTTCTGTTCCCTGTACCTCCTTAAAACAAAACATACAAAAAAACAAACTATCATAGGGAGTGCATGCAACTCAATCCCTGGTACCTCCTAAAAAGCAAACAAACAAACAAAAAGCAACTTTCTTTGGGAAGCAGATGTAACTAAGTGGTTGAGCTCCTGCTTCCCATGTACAAGGTCCTGGGTTCAATCCTTGTTACCTCCTAAAATAATTTATGTGTGTAAAGAACTTTGATATTGTTCCATTAACCTCAGGTCTGTTACCAAGGAGTTGAGCTTGGTAATGTTCCCTACAGTTGGAATTTAAATGTGTCACACTCAGGTATTTTACTCTGTATTATCACAAAGTGCACATGTTATTGCACTATTTAATGCAAATATCTATGCATTTGAGCTCTAGATTTCTTAAAAGTGAAGTGTGTTTATAGGTTCCCTATTGAGACTGTTTTAAATTCAAAAATATCTATATCACATATCTATAAAAGGCAGACCCTATGTCAATTGATTGAGCTTTTACTGCAGAATTTGGGTAAAATTGACACCTTTTTCATGGACACATTCAACCCCATACACCTCTCCTCAGAGGGCTGTGATGATGTTCCAAATATGTCACATGACCTGGTTATGTTTGTGCTCAGAGTATGCTGTATCCTGCATTGACCAGAGGATGAACGCTTACTGCTTCATGGAGCTGGAGTGCAAAGGCTGGTAATGAAGTTTACAGAAAGGCATTAATATGAGAGCAGTGCAAGAGGTTTCTCCCTGTCTGTGTGGTCCAGCCTGTTCCCTTTTCTAACAAAGTAAAGTTTTCTGCAATTTACCTTGATGCAGATGTTTTATCTTCTCCCTTCTATATTATGTGATTTGCTGCCCAGTAATCAGCTTCTAACTCATGTGCAGAAAGGCATTCCTGCATACACCATTGTGCCAAAGTTGCAGTCCCATCCTTACATGGAACCTGGAGCTTAGTGCTCAGGAAGGGTGGTCTCCTAAGGGGGATTTGAGGTGGATCCAGGGGATGAGGAATTCCAGCATGAAAGGATAATATAAAACCTGAAATGGGAAAAGAAAGCTGAGTTACTTAGGGGAAGACATCTGTGAACTCAGGCTGAGAGCTTCCTAGGAACCAGAACCAAGAAAGAATTATGGTCCCCCTAGATCCACATGCAAGATTAGATACCACTGATTCTTGTGGGATAATACAGATATAAACTGTGAGTGAAAGGTAGCAATGCAGAAAGGCAGCAGAATATGGTGGTTTCAGGGGTTTCCTACAACTAATGTTGCTTGTTATTGTAGTCCTACAATCCTGGGAGGCATGCATCACCACTGGACATGGTTGAGATCAGGTGCTTTGCAGGAGCTTCAGTCACCAAGAGAGGGGTGTTATAGACATCTCTTTCTCATAATATTTCATAGCTCTGTTTCCCATAGCCTTTGCGATTGAGTTGAAACTCCTTATGTATCTATGCATGGTCCTTTAATATCCAGTTTCTGCCAACCTTTCAATACCCTCTCCTTTCTGCTCCTGAATAGAAGTGAACTTCTAACAATCCCCATCACAACTTATTCTGTGCCAGTATTTCAGTAATGGGCAAAATTTCAGATGCATTTCAGCATTACATCTTCACGTTCATTATACAGGATCATAATCACAGAGAAAGGTTCAGGGGTGAGAATTTAAACTAGTCTTTGACTTATCCTCAGCCTCCTTCAAGGATGTTAGAGCCAGATTTCTTGAAAAATATGCACAAGTTCAGAAGCAGATAGACAGGGTTCCATGGAGTCTTTATAAGGGACCCAGCATTGGACCTGCACCAAATACAGGCAGACATTGCCAGGCATATTGGATTTTTTAGGTAATCTGAAAATTATTTCCAAGGAAAAATGTAATTATTGCATAATAAATCAGTGATATTCATTGTTGAGTAATAGTCTGTTTCTTCTATTCCAAGTCAGATAATATTGACAGTTCATCTTGAATGTGAATCACAGTCCTTATGTGTGAAATTGTTAATTAAGTCTATTCGAAGGCATCTTCTTTTTTATAATGGAAGAAGGTGAGTATATTAAAGTAAATTATATATTATTGAAATGTTTGCAAAATTCTTCTCCTATTTTTAATATTCTTTTTATTTTTTTAAAGACACTTAGATTACATAAATGCTACATAAAAAACATAAGGGATTCCCATATGCCCTTTCCCTAACCCTCAAAGATTTTCCCACATTAACAACATCTTTCATTAGTGTGGTACATTCATTACAATTTATGAGCACATTTTGGAGAATTGCTACTAAGCATTGATTAAAGTTTACATTGTAGAATATACTGTCTCCCACACAATTTTGTACATTATGGAAAGATATATAAAGATATCTGTCATTGCAATGTCAGTCAGGACAATTCCTATGTACCAAAAATGCCCTCATATTACACCTATTTTTCCCTCTCCCTTCCCTCAGAAACTCCACTGACAAACACCTCAGAATCAATAACATAAATTCTCCCTTTGCTAAAATTACAATAAGTTTATAGTAGAATACCAGTAAGTCTACTTTACTTCATATTTCATTCCCCTATCCTGGCGATTCTGGAATGGTGATGCCCATTCCAACTCTATTTGAGAAGGGGCTTAGATCCTATAGGGCAGATGGATGGGACTATCTTGCTTACAGTTGCAGACTTTCTCTTTTCTTTGGGATGGTCATTGTCCATCATCATCTCCTTGTTAGTTATCCTGGGTGAGTCCAATGAACTGGAGAGTAAGTGTTGCAACACTTTTGAGATTCAGAACCTAGATGCCAAATGGACAGCCCAAAGATTTAAGTCTCTTGGAAGTATACCTATCAACTTTAATACTAATTATAGGTTAAAATAGAAGGAGCAGAAGAACCATGTGTAGGAAAACCACAACTGAGTCCAACTCTGTCACACTAGGAGCATAAATGACAAGATAAGACAAGGCATCAAACTCCTGAGCTGTCTGCCCTGCCTATAGTGGCTGGGTGTCTCCAGAGCGCTCAGGAGACCTGCTATTTGAGTAGTATTTACTTTGGCAGTCAGAGATCCTGCTGAGATGTGCATAATTGTAAACTCTTGGATGAACTACCGACTCAGTTTGAAGTCTCTCAGCCATATAAACTCATTTGTCTTTACATTTTCCTGCTTTTGGTCAAGGTCTTTTTTCCAGTTGCATTGCTAGTTGGTAGTAATCCCTTGGTTCCAGTGAGGCTCATTGCTGGGAATCATGTCCCACATTGGGTGAAAGGTAATGCATTTATATGTTGAATTTGGCTTAGAGAGAGGCCATATTTGAGCTACAAGGAGGCTCTCAGGCAGTAAATCTTGGGCGCCCTATAATACTAGGCTGTTTCAATTTCAGAAGTAAAGGTTCATAAGTACAGTCAATGGACCATCCAAAGCATCTTTTTAAAGCTTTCTTACCAAATAGATATGTGCCACATGAGTCAAACTATCACTGTTTTAATTATGACTTCATCACCTTCAGAAAATTGACAAGCTTTCCCTAAGCTGACAGAATCATCCCAACTTAAAGAAAAGTAATCCTGCATGAAACATTAGGTGTGAACAGGTCCCCAGCATTGAAATTCTGACAATACCTAAGACATATTCATTTTGGAAAGCTGCCCAATAATCAAGCTCTGAAATAATCTCTGTTGAGAAATTTATGCCAGGCAATGATGTTGCATTTGCAAGACTATGCTGAGAGGTGTTATTAAATATCTTATTCTGGTAATTACCCCTGAACACAGACTCTCTGAGACTTTTCCTGTGTCATGAATGAATGAATCAATGAGAGTGAGTGAATTGCAATTTACACTCTTCAGCTTGAACAGGGCTGTGAGTGAGCTGGGAGCCCTTGGGCAGAAAGTCTGAATCCAGAGCCTAAGAAAGTAGCAAGGATTGTTAAAATGGGTCATCCAAGAAGACAACCTCTCAATATGCCCTCCTGCTTTTCCATGGAGGCCAATGTTGATTGTACTGGATGTTTGATTTAGCAGCTCTAAGGGGATTTAGTTTAATGGACCCACATCTGTCAATGAGTAGAATTCAGTGGAGTTCAAAAATATTTCTTTCCATATTTCCAGGAGAGAACACATGCACCACCCTAGACATCTTAATTAAGGTATTTGGGCATATCTAAGAAGAAAAGCCCTAATATACTGTCATCTCTGTGTGGGAGGCATCAGATCATGGCATAAATTGTCAGTCAGATCCTAATGAAATTGTGACACCAAACACCAAGACCACAAGTAAGTGTATCATCCAGACAGACATGGAAAGAATCACATGCCTGCCTCCACCTTGCTCCCCCCCCCCATGGTAGGTATTTCAGTTTGCTCCAGGACAGCCAATGCAAAATTGGTATAGCTATATTGATTTTTATAATGAGAATTTTGTAAGGATAAAAGCATACAATTCTGAGGTTGCAAAAATGTAGAAATCATAGAATAAGCAGAAATGCTTTCTCACCAAAGGTTATCTGCTAGCAGAACCTAAAGTCCTTCCATGTGGCAAGGAAAGAAGGCAGGTCTCTTGTTATCTAATTTTTATTTGAATTCACCTATGGGTGATCAGGCATCTCATCCATGGTGTCATCCCTTTGAGTCTCTGGGCATTTCTATGTCTTTCTGAAGGTGTAGTTGAACATGGAGTCATCTCTTTTATGTGACAGAGTCAAAATGGCAGTGCTTCTTTTCTCTGTGTCTCTTTGTTTATTCTCAGTTTATATAAGACCAGCAAGAGGGAAGAGACCCAACCTGGGTCATGCCTCACTGATGTAATCCAATCAAAATCCCTAAAGTATTCTAAGTTAAAGTGATCTATGTATATAGAATGTTTAATAAGGTCAAAAGTATATATGTGGTAATGGTTAGACTTGATGACAACTCATTATAATGAATGTAACACTGTTGATTTATTGGCATGTATTTGGTTGAAATGAGTAGCCTAGGGAGATTAATGTTAATTGGAGGACAACTGGAGTGTTGAGGTTAATAATATAAATACAGGAATGTAATTCTACCACATGGTGCTAAGAATGTGGTGATGAAAGGGAACAATATAACCAATGTAATTTAAGGACTATAGTTAACAACATTTTAATGTTTTTGTAGCAAAAGTAAAGTTGGTACTATATTAATGTTAAAGGTCAAAAAGAGAATAAAATGGAGCTTGGTTCGTGAGATATGAATATGATTAGGCATTTTTTCTTCTTTATTTTTTTTTCATTAATAAGGAGACCCTGGCTATGTCATTTAAAAATCTGTGCCCATCTTTGTATATTTCTGAACATTAGAGTAATAACAGAGTTAGTAGTTAGAATTAGATGAGATAGTGCCTAGAAAGAACTTTTTAGGAGTAATGTTACATAACTTGAGCTGTGTTTTTCTATTACATTATTTTGAGTTTGAAGTAAAGGTATTTAAAAAAAGAAAGTGATTCATTCAAAGTTCCCTTGACTGAACCTAAGCAAAGGTTCCCATCAACATTACATTTACATGCACAGGTATGGGTTAGCTTAATAACACGCTTTTCTGGGGTCCACCAAAGACAAAGCCATTCAGTACAGGAAAGTCCTTATTATTTAGTGTCAGAAAATGTTTAAGTGTAGGCAGCACCTATGTCTGAGGATAGAAGTTCTGATCGTGGCATTCCTAACAATTATTCTGGAGAAACATCTGGGATTCTGGAGAGAATGAAAGTCAGATGAATATCAGAATCTATGCTAGCACCCCACCTGGCCCCCTACCCTGACTGGTTAGAGCCCTGGCCAGCCCCCACCCAACACTGATCAGGCTCAAAGCTGCTTCAGAATCCATGAGGCACATGAGCCATGGACTGAAAAATCCCATATTCCCAATCTTATTCTGCTTTTTCTGATCTGCTTTTTTTATTAACAGTTAAAGTAATTATAATTCATCAATACTCAAAATATAGATGATAATAATTAATGACTTTTCTTATAGGGAGAATTTTGAGTTAAATCTTTAAGGAATTAATTCATTTTTATAATCAATGAGACATGCTTGATTTTGACTACACCACTTTTCTCAAAATATTCTCTAACAATGCCAAGAGATAAATATCAGTGATAAACACTAATTGCACAGTGTCATTTTTAAAAGTCGTAACATTTTCCAGGGAAGGTGACAGATTAGGGAGTCCCAGGATTCACTCCTTCCAAGAAAACAAGTATTACTTAGGCAGAAACTATCTGAAACAAATATTCTGAAGCTTTGGTAGCAAAGAGAACACTGCACGGTATCCAAGAAAATGCAGGAGAAAGGCACTGCTAAATTACAATAAAGAACAGTAAATTGCTTTCTCTGAGCAGTGGCTACTATCATCCATACCTCACTTTCATAAAAGGTGGCTGCAGTGCAGAGGCCCTGACTAGCTTACTGGAAGGAAAAAATGACATACAAATCCTCTTTCCCAAGAAAATGGGTGGATATGGCCAATCACAGATTATGACTATTCATTACTCTCATGTTTAGGCTAATGTGTCAACTCAATCAGGTAATTATGTCCAGTTGTATGGTTAAGCAATCCCTGAGCCAATTATAATGCAATGGCATTTCATGGACTCAATCATCAGTGTGTTAATTGCAAAGTTGGCTAGTTCCTTCTACAATCAACTGAGATTGCCATCAGCAATGAGCGACATCTCATCCAATCAGTTGAAGGCTTTAAAAGGGAAAGTGATTTTGGCATTCAGAGAGATAATTCCCATCTCTACTTCAGACAGTGAATGTCTTCTTGAGAACTCATCAAGGACCTGCATCTGGACTCCTGGTTTGAAGCCTGCCCTATGGAATTTGGACTTGTGCATCCTCATAATCATATGAAACAATTTTATTTAATCTCATACTATTTACAGATATTTCCTATTGGTTCTGTTTCTCTAGAGAATTGTGACTAATAAAATTATGGAATACAGATTACTGGAATAATAGCTCTGAAAGCGGGTATTATTTCTTCCCTTCCTGGAAAAAGGTGGTGACAACTATTGTTTCAAACCTCCTCACATGAGGGCAAAGAGAGTGGGGATTTAAAGATTCTTCCTCAGGGATGTGTGATACAGTTAGCTGAAGGGCTGCATTTGCCAAGGAGGTTATGAAAACTCACCTTTTCAGAGCCATTAGAGAAGATTGTTGTGCCTTTCCTGAATCCTTTCAAGGGCAATTTGGAGGTGGTATGCACCCCCTTCATGGGTCCCTGGTACTACTTGGCTTGGAAAAACTGACTTGGGAAAGACATCTTCAGAGTTACCTGTCTCTCAGAATTTTCACTCCTCATACAAGCAGCTAGAGGAAATGAAAGGAGTGTAAATAATATAGAGGCAGACAGTGGGAGATAAAAGACTGCTGGATTCAAACACTCAGGAGAGGGACATCAGTCTCCTGAAAAATAGATGGGAAACCAAACTCCTGTAAATAGAGAAACAGCAGAACAACCGAAAGCAAAATCCTGGGATAAAGACAGATGCCAAGAAAGGCAGGAGGAAACCTGAACAGTGTATTTGCCTTAGGCACACCCTCCTGATAAGGGGGCAAAAGCTCAAGAAAATACCTGCCTTTTCACCAGTTGGTCACAAAACAATGAAGCAGGCATCTTAAGGAAAAAATCTCATAGTTAATTTTT
>JAQZBX010039352.1:0-23062 GCA_029593785.1 Cabassous unicinctus
TCCTCTTAGACCTTGTGTCTCACCTGCACTGTCTCTGGATTCTCCACCACAATCTTTAGTTCCTGTTGGTTTTGGATCTGCTAGGCCCTGTGAGGGTCTGCAGTAATGGAGCAAAATATAGCATAATGGTAATGCATACTATGACCCACCTCTCTAGAGTAAATTCTCCATCTCTAGATACACATACAAGAACATTCAAGCTTCCCTGTAGCTAAGCATGACTGCCGAGGGTCCAACTGTGTATTACTGGGTGGACATACAATAAGGGGAAGTCTGTGTGTGATCCCAGACACAAGCCTCCCTATGCAGAGAGAAGGTTGAGCAGCAGGGGGCACCCAGAGCACACAGAGCACAAGGCAGGAACCCAGCTTCAGGAGTAGGAGCAGGGTGAGGCTGTGGAGGGGTTTCCTATATGGAGTGGGCTTTTCCTTGTTCCTCAACCTCCTGAGGCCTTCTTTTAAAGTTTAATGATTTTTAATTAGCTAAATTGTAATTTTCAAAAAACTATTTCTTATTGGATTATAAAATTTAAATTGCATGTACTTTTATTAACTGTAAAAAGTTTTGGCTAGATATTGAGTTGATACATTTATCCAGATGCCTCTGTTCTTTGATGTTTTTGAACTTATGTCTTTATCCTGAGATGGCTCATTCTGCCACAGCCTAGAATGGCCACAGTGGTGCTTAACTCTAGTTATTCATCAATATACTCTTAGCAGAGTTTCTTTGTGTTATGATTATTTATGGAATAACTTTCCATTCAAATTATTTATGTCTCTCAGTACCTGGATTGTTTCAAGATCCCAATTACCAGTTAAGATTATATTTAGTTGAGTCCATTTCATTTTCTTTTTTATAATAATAAACTTTATTTTTAGAGAAGTTTTAGATTATATAAATGTTGTATGAAACCCCAAAAGTATAGGGAATTCCCATATAAGCCATCCACTCTCCCACCCACATTTTCCCCTATTAATAACCTCTTATATTCATGTGGAACATTTTTTACAGTTGATGAACCAGTATTGAAACAATGCTATTAACCAAGGTCTATAGTTTACAGTATGGATTACACTTTGTGCTCTTCAGTTTCATTGGTTTTGACAAATGAATAATGGCATGTGTACATTATTGCAATATCATACAGAACCAATCCAATACCATAAAAATGCTTTATGTTCCACTTATTTTTCCTTGCTCCTCACCTCAGAACCTCTGGCAACCACTATTTTTATATCAGTATTATAAGTTTTTCTGTTACCACAAACTAATAAGTATAACAACAATAAATCTACTATAGTCCTTGTTGCACTTCTCCCTTATGTTTGTTCACTCCTCAATCTTGAGAAATTTGGCATGATTTCTGTTCTGCTTCAGATTGATGGGGGCTTAGATGCTATGGGGCAGATGGAAGGAACTGCTTAGCTTGCAGTTGTAGAAATTCTTTGTTTTGTGGGATGGGGCTTGTCCAACATCACCTTTTTTTAGTTGTCCTTGGAAAGTCTCAAGAACTAGATAATAGGTGTTGGCCACAACTGAGTTGAGATTTAGAGATCAACAAGCATATGAAGAGATCAAAGATTTAACTCTCTTAGATATATATTTAATGAGTATAGTGATAATTATAGGTTCAAATAAAAGAGGTAGAAGTGTCAAGAGTAGGGAAGTTATAAATGAATTCAACACTATAATATTGGGGAAATAGATGATCATATGTTTCAAAATAAGTTCTGCCAAGAGGGTGCTGATTTCATGAGGTTGGACTTGCCTCTAGTGTCTGGACATCCCTAGATCCCTTCCACTTTTGCTTGAGTCTGTGTTTACTGTGAGATATCCTTTAGATCTGCATAAGCATGACCTCTGGAATGACTTCCCTGAACACTTTGAAATCTCTTAGCTGTAAAAACATTTTTGTATTAATTTTCCCCCTTTTGGTCAAGGTTTTTCCAATCATTATTTTCAAATTTGGTGACATTGGCCAAAATATACATGAATGTTATTTCTATTAATTTTCTTTAAGTTTTCACTATTTATTTGTCAATAAATTACTTATAACTACATTATATTATGTTAATATATAATGATATGTAACCAGGGAATTGTCCCTGTCATTTCTGGCTTGATATAAACTATGGGAAGATTGAAAACTGAGCTTAAACAACTCAAATATTTTTCTTTGGCCTTTACTTCATCCTTAAGGTAAATATTTTCCAGGATGAGGCCATTTGAATAAAAAAAACACCTTTGAGGTTGCTCAGTATGTAGTCCCCCCAGACTACATTTAATATAACAAAATAATAATTTCTGTATAATTTCTGCAGAGGTATGTCATGTACATGAATGGCTTTCAATTATTCACATGATGTTTGTGTACAGAACAAACCCTATTTCCTTAAGCAATTTTTCCTACATGCCTGGCAATGACTCATGGAGGATGGTTGGTTATTGTTATAAAATGCTTCATACTCAGCAAGTGTTATCTAATTTACCTACATCTTGAGAGCATGTTAAAATAATCTTATTCACTAATGCACTTTGTGTATTACAAAGAGATCCAAATTGTTCCTGTTCTGTAATATCAGTAATATTTATTTTTTTTAAAGTCCTCAATACTATCTGGGGCTTTGATAAAATAAACTTCATCACTGTAGCTGTTATCATGGTTATCTACATATTTAGTGAGTTCAAATTATTTAAATGGTATAACATCTACCTTACTTATAAGTGAATGTTCAAAATGAAGTGATTCTCCCTATTTGCTAATTTTTATTCTGCCCTTTCTTCTTGTTTCTTTAAGGAAAGATTTTTTCCTACAGGAAATTAAAATAAGGTGCAAAAATATAGTAAATTTTATAGAATGCATCATACCCAGACCCTTTCCCATGCCACTAATCCCTGGTTTGCATTTTAAAGAAAACTACATGTAATGGATTAAATAGTATCCTGTAAAAATTCATGTCCTCTGGAAACAAAGAATGTGACCTTATTTGGAAATAGGATCTTAGCAGATATAATTAGTTAATTGAAGGTGACATCATATTGGATGCAGTTGGGCCCTAATCCAATGACTGGTGCCTTTATAATAAGAGTAAACAGATAATCAGAGGGGATATGTACATGTGAGGAAGGAGGGAGAGATTGGAGTTTTCCAGATAACAGCCAAAGAATGCCAAGGTTTTCCAGCAGACACCAGAGGCCAAGAGATTGATGGACCAGTTTCTCCCTGAAAGCCTTCACAGGAGCATGGACACGTGCATACCTTTTAAATGACCTCTACCCTCCTGATCTTGAGATAATAGATCCCTCTTGTTTTGTGCCACCAAGTTGTCGGATTTTGCTAAGCAAGCCTAGGAACCTAAGACACTTAAGTTCCCAGAATCCACATACCCAAGTAATTCAGCTGATATTTTCAGCTTCCCAATGCTGTTGATGTAAAAGTTTATGTTTGGAGAAGACATCATATCTGGGTGGCATGGGTATTCTTGAGGAGATAACAGATGAGATTCCTTTAGGGTAGAACTAGTCTGGGTACTACAGTGGCACTCAAAAATCATCCGAACCTTGTGTTACTTTCAGAAGTGTTATAAGAAAGAAAGTAGCCTCATCCAGGGCAGGTCCACCAAAAAAGTCCTGATCAGATCCATGAGAGAAGGAAGTTTTATTGTACCTAAATGAAGCCTAGGCCTGCCATGAATGCTAACATTTTGGTAGTAATATTTCCAAATTCTGATGTGTGTGTAGATGTCCCATTAACATAATAAAGTCATATTGCATGGTGTGGAATATTAGAAGAAACTGATATACATACAAGTTCATTCTAACTTTACTTAATCTAAACTCTTGAGATAACTTCTTGTGATAAAGAAAATTATTATGTCAAAAAGAAAGTGAACATCAGTGGGAATCCAAAGGATCAGGACCTAGAATTCAGAACTCTCAACTGGAAGCAGCATGGACCTGAAAGGCAGTTTTGAAAGAAGCTCACTACCCCTAGGTACAAATCCCATCCCTTAGGTTCCAGGACATGCATTGCAGCTCCATGATTCCAGGAAGTACCTTGACTTTCAATTGGGACTGTGTCTTTGGTTGGCCAGAATCCTTAACATGCTCTCTAAGAACACAGAGACACTCCCTCAAAATCTATCCTCCACTAAAATTGCAGAGGAGAACTTGGTGCTCCTGACAACTTGGGTGCTTTGGACTGCAGACTTATTCGATTTTTCCCACTTCCTCATCACTTTATGGACTGTGATGGTGCTTTGGATGTGGGTGAGGCTCCAGTTCCTTGCAGTCTAGGCCCACAGTGCTGCTTTGTAGGGGGGATTTTAGGGACTTTTTGTTAACCATCCTTGGAGGCTTAAGACAGATGTCTTTGCCTGCCCTTAAATTTTGCAGTAATGAACCCCGTGGAGTCTCATCTGGAGGGCAGGCGGTAAATATGCAAACTGAAGGGAATTTCCCCTTTTAATCTGCTGCTATCCTTGCCAAATGGAGTCTCCCTCACAGACCATTTGTTGTCTTCAGTGCTGTCCCTTTCCATTAATCTTCACAGATGGGGTCTGCCACCATCCTTGTCCTCTTCATGGCTCTTCTCCCAGGTCAGAATTGACCCAGGGCTTGGGGTCACAGAGGAGTGTTGTGAGTTTGGGGCCTCTGATCTCTGAGTTCTGGGTCTCCCACACAAGTGCCATCACTGAGGTGCAGCTGGTGCAGTCTGGGGCAGAGCTTAAAAGGCCTGGGGAGCCTCTGAAGATGTCCTGTAAGGCCTCTGGATACAGCTTTAACTACAACTGGATCCACTGGGTGTGCCAAGAACCAGGGAAGGGCCTGGAGTGGGTGGGAAGGATATATTCTAGTGACTCAGATACCAGCTATGGCTCATCCTTCCAAGAACAAGTTGCCATCTCTACAGACAACTCTGCCAGCACTGCCTACCTGCAGTGGCCAGCCTGAAGGCATCAGACACAGCCGTGTATTAATGTGCAAGAGACACAATGAGAGAAACCACATCCTGGGAGCATCAAAAACCCTGAGGAAGCCCATAGCTTCAGTGTAGAGTTCTAGGAGACATCCTCCACCAGGGATCTCTCAAACACACCCACCAGGGAAATAATGGTCTGCCTGGGTCCTCAGGAATGAGAATGGGAAGAACAACATGAAAAGGAGACTCAGCTTCATATGCTGACAAGACAAGGAACCAGTTCCTGGGGGACACTGATCCTTCTTGTCTGGACTAGGTTACTCTGCTCTGTCCTCTGGCTCACATTGTGTCCTTCAGAAAGGTGACTGCATAAAGCATGTTATGTTCATAACATAAAAACAGTCTTTTCTAAACACATTTTATGTAAATTTTTCTTAGTGGAAATTCCATACACTCTATCATTGACTTCCCTCTGTTCTTTCCTTCTTTCCTTCCTTCTTTTTCCATCTCTCCATGTCTCTCTTTCAGATTTCCTTTAATATTTTAACATGTAACTATCCTCCTTTTTTTTCATTCTCATATCATTGATTTATGATACATAATATTGATTACTCTTGGTTTAAATGTGTTAGTTGTTTTTTACAAATAACTTTAAGCATCCTTTTGCTTTTTTCATCCATATATGCAGCCATCAATGTTTAAATTTCCATTTCTTGCTTCTCAACTTTTTTCTATACATCATGTAATGTCTCCTGTTAAAACTCTTCCTGAGAACTAACTAGATACCAACATGATGTGCACACCTTGGGCCAAGGTGGAGGATGGGATGGCTACGATTGCAATGAAAGCATATAAACAGCTGAAAGGCCCAAGAACACACAGTTAATGGAATGGTGCTGAAGTTATATCCCAATATCCTTATAATAGACATGAAGATGTTTGTATGTTTACAAAGTAATGTCTGTTTGCAGGTATCCTGTGTGAAGCATGGCTGGTGGAGTCTGGGGGTGCGGTAGGACAGCCTGAAGGGACTCTGGACCTCTCCTATTCAGCCTCTGGTTTCACCTTTTTTGACTATGACCTGTACTGGGTCCCCAATAATACAGGGGAAGGGGGAAGGGCTGGTGTATGTCTGATGTATTAATCCTAATGGTGAGAGCACCAGCTATGCAGAATATGTGGATAGCCAATTCACCACCCCCAGGGACAATGCCAAGAGACAGCTGTATCTGCAAATGAACAGTCTGAAATCTGAAGACATGGCCATTTATTACTGTGCAAAGTACACACTGAGAGGAAGACAATGCTAACCCATAAATAACCCACACCTGTGGGGTGGTTGGACCGAGACCCTCAGGACCCACTGAGAACAAGGATCAGCTGCAGAAGCAGTTGCAGGAAGGTGGCTAGGGGCTGTATTCTTTCAGGGTCTGGGGCTTCCTCTCCATCTAACTGATTCCCTAGGAAGAATGTCTAAATTGATGTTCCACCTAATACTGACTTCATGAATTAGAAAAATTTTCAATTAAGAGGAAGCATAATCACATGCCAAATCAGCCTAAGCTCCCTTATGAAGGCAGAAATGAATCTGCCCAAGATTCCCAGGTTCAGAATCCTAAGTGGCTCAAAACAAGTTGGTGAAACTTTCACAATGGGAATGAAGAGAGAAAACCCAATAAGAGTCCCCATCAGGACACATTTTTGGATTCACTTGAGAACCAAGAGAGAGGCTATTCCATGTCCTAGATTTTATGGGTTTCAAATTGCCCTCCTACTCACAAAAATGTGTGCATGACTTAAGCATATTGAGCAGACTCACAGAGTCTGGAAGATAGGTTACCAAGGACAGAAAGGGAGTAGAAGGTGGTGAGTTGATGCTCCATCTGTTTAGAGATTATGATCAGGTGGAAGGGCTGGGCTGCAGGGAGCATTTGTACCACCAGCTTAGGGGCAATACAGAGGGAGGCCTAGGTTTCCTCTTATATTCTTACATTTCCTATTTCAGTCCAGCAAGTCTTCCTTCTGAACTCATCTTTTGTTCTTCCTTAACAACTGCCAGATTTCTCTCATCTTGTATTGATTAATCTGGTATGGGGAATCAATTCAGTTTTTTATTCTTCATATATCAGAGTGCTGCTAGCAAGTAGATTACTTATTTCCTAAACTTAATCCAAAATCTAGTGCTAGGTAATGGTACTTGTCTATCATAAATTAGGAAACCCTTCCTCTCCCCAGATTATTCAATATATAGTATTAATGTGACGGTATCTTTTGTTTGTGTCTATTTGTCCTTTATGAAGTTGAAACACAATTGTTGGTATCTTTATCATTTAAAATGTTTATAGGTTTCAAGGATAATGTATTTTAATAACATTACTTTTGACAACTGTTTGTACATGTATGTATGTATGTTTTTTGTATTTGTTTAGTTAGGCCATTAAAAAGAATTTCTTTGGGGAATTGGGGAAAGAGCAGAGCTTGCAGAGAAATGGGAGAGAAAGATGGAAATACAGAACAAGATTTGGTGTGGGTCCCTGTAAATGTTGAGACTTGGGCAGTAGACTGTGAGGTTTAAGCTATGAGAGTTAAACTGTGAAAGTTAAGACCTGGGCAATAGTCCAACTGTTGAAACAGCTCTGAGTTTACAAAGCCTTTGACTCAGAGTACACAGACTTCCAAGGCTTAGGAAAAATGATTCTGGGAAGTTGTATGTTGTGTTCTTTCTGTGTAACATTTGAATAATTACAATGGTGTATAAATAACCCTGCAAATAAAGAGCAGCCATGCTTGTTTGCATGTTTGTCTGGAGCAGATGGTGACTAAACCAGTATGAACAAGCGTCCCTCTCCACCTAGAGTCCTTTTTCTGCCTACCTCCTTCACAGGCTCCCAAGGTGGATGGACACAATGCACAAATGGTGTAGTTGGCAGGATTTCACATGTTCTCCCACTGCTCCCTTGCCTGAGGAGGAGGTAGGGGATATGGGCCCTGGGTGGCCACCCACCTGGATGTGGGCTGGGGTGGCAGGGTGGCTGTACTTCTGGTGTGCCTGTCATTCAGAGATCCCGGATAACACCCCAGCAGCTTTCCTGAGTGCTTTGCAGCAGTTTGAGACCCTGCTGGGTGATATGAAGCCACAAGCAGCAGCTGCTTATGTAAGCTGGATGTTCCTGTCCTTGCTTTGAGACACCACCCAAGAGACATTGAAACAGGCTAGCTACTTGCATGAATAGGAGAGGGAAATTGACCAGTTGCATGAGCAACTGCAGCAGTCATATGTGTGGCTAGAGTACTGAGATGTGTCAATTAGCAATAGTTCAGATGAGGAAGAAGTAAGTCCCATATGATGAGCTCATCTGCTTGTTACTTAGAAGATGAAACATGACCAAAACATGGGGCAAGGAGGGGCCCCTGTGGGGCAGCCCCATGTCATCCAGCACACCATGTACTGTCCCTCTACACAAGCAAAACTGGTTAAATTGGGACAACAGTTTCAGCAGAAGCCAGGAGAGCCCATAGCTTCATGGCTGCTGCATCTGTGAGATATGGGGGTGGATGGCATTTTGTGCTCCAGAACTGAGATAAGGAAGTTAGCATTGCTTACTGGCCATCCCTTACTACACCAGCATCTCTTAAATGCACAGTGGAATGCTGGGGAAATCCCAACCACTCATTGATGGAGTGGTTCCAGACACCTGTTTATACAGTCTGGAAAAACACAAGAGAGTTGCCAGACTCAGTGAGCCAGTGGACTACATACACTGACCTTGTACCAGCAGTCCTGGAAATAGGCATGCTTGGTGCTGTCTTCGATGCCAATATCCAGAAACCTGATTCCAAAAGGTTTAAGAGTCTGATGAGGGACCTGCTCATGTAACATGCTACTGCCCCCTTAAGGAAACAGCCATGATGGCAAGTCTCAATGGTGACAGGGGGAGACATACTCCTGTTATGTTGCCTGAAACCCATAGCACAGTGACCATAAAGCAGTACCATTTGCCAGGAGAGCATGAAGAAATATCAGCAACTATTAAAGAACTGGTCAAGGTACAAATCCTCCATGAGGCCCAGAGCTTGTTTAATGCACTGGTGTGGCCCATCTGCAGGCCTGATGGGATGTGGCATATGACTGCTGACTATGGAGAGCTCAAAAAATAGTTCTTCCTTTACATACAGCTGTGCCTTCTATTCTTGAACTAATGGATATTTTGACTTTGAAATGGGAACTTATCATTTTGTTTTAGACTTGGCAAATGTCTTTTTCTCTATCACCATTGCTGATGAAGCACAGGATCAGTTTGCCATCAAGTGGGAAAGTCAACAGTGAACTTTTACTGTATTGCCTATGGGCTATGCTCACATCCCCACCATTTGTCATGGTTTAGTGGCTAAAGACCTAGGAAAGTGGCAACATGCTGAAACTGTTCAGGTGTATCATTATATTGATGATGTAATGCTAACCTCTGATTCTCTTGCAGATTCGGAGTCAGCTATCGAGACAAGTGGAGAAGCACTATAGTTTTATAGAGAAGAAATTGGCAGCTGTGTGAGCTACCATGCAGACTACTGAGCCTATAACCCATGAAGCCCCAGTAAAGATATTAACCACCTATCCTATAAAAGGGTGGGTGCAGAATTGGATCACCCAGCCACAAAGTAGTGTGACCCAGATGGCAACCCTGACCAAGTGGGAGGCCTATTTATAACAGAGCAGCACATTTGCTTTCAGTCCACTGAGAAAAGAATTGCAGTAAATTTTAAGTCTCTTAATGTATACTGGGACACTGGACCCAGAGACCCCCTTGCAAGTCCCCATGAGGGAAGTTTCCTTGTACAAAGCCAGGGTAGGTACCATGTCAGAACAGGCATGGTATACTGATAGAGCCAGCCAAGGGCAGGCAGCTCAATGGACCACTGCAGTGATACACCCTCAAACTGTTACTATGTAGAATGAATTAGGGTTTAGCCAGAGGAGCCAATGGGCTAAATTGCGAGCCTTGTGGCTCATAGTTGGCCATGAGGCCAGCCCCACATTGACCCCTGTGGGGATGATCCATGTGGGAAAACCTATGAGATTAGGGGTTGTCTAAAGGAGTGACAGTGTACCATTTAGCTGCTCACTGCCCCCTTTTGCTTCCAGGTAATGATAAAGTGGATCAATTGACTAAACTTACCTTGCAGGTAAACGGTACACAGAATATGGCCATGTGGCTGCACCGGAAACTCCTACATGCTAAAGTCCCCACAATGATGAAGGCTGCACACCTTTGTGTCTTAGCTGTGAATGCAAAGGCCACTTAAGCAGCGTGCTATGCATGCCCCTGATATTCTCTGTTACATTGTAAGCCACTGCCCAGAACAATGGATCAAATTGAGCAAGAATGTATCCCACTCACAAGATAGCAGGTAGATTTTATTAGGACATTACACTTTGAGTCAGCAGAGCTTATATGCCCTTATGGTCATTGACACAGCCACAGGTCTACTGACATATACAGAAGCATTGAGCCCTGAGGCAGGGGTGACCCCCATCCAGGATGCACAGTCCCCCTTGGGAGCTTGGAGGAAGGGACATTCTCAAAATCTGCATAGTGTGCAGATAGGGCCAGTTGAAGCTGGTCTGCTCAATGGATGGCTGTGTCCATCCAGCGTAGGGCTGGCAACATGTGGTGTGAAATAGGCTTTAGTCAAATTGGCCAGGAGGCCAAACTGCAGGCAGTGTAGCTCATCATAAGGGAAAAAAAGCCCTTTAACTCTTAATACTGAGAGTTAAGCTATTCTTGTGCAAGTAGCACAAAAATCTGTTGTCCATGGTCCAACAATTAAATGAGTGTCCTGGACAAGGTGGAGTAATGCCCATAGAAATTCTAGTACAAAGAACAGTGGCTCGGCTCTGGCCCAGGTTCAAGTTACATCCAGGGACCCCTTGCTGAGGCCCCAGATAAGGCCACAGAAACATATTCTGTTACCTGCTGTGATGCTGCTCCATGGTAGGAAAACAAAAACCATAGTGTGGCCTTAGACCTTAAAGGCACCCCATGTGGGGTGGCTCACACTTAAAGTTCCCTAGAAAACAGAATTGTGGAGAAGATTAACCAATGTTTGATCTTTGCAGGTAGAAATGACAACGCCATTAACAGCAGCAACAATTTTACAAAGAACTCTTTTTTTAACTCTCTAGCCCTGTAATAAGTACCCCACAGCTGCTAAAGCCATTGCCGTCAGGGTGGAATGTAAGGGTTGAGACTCAGGCAGCAGCCTTTGAGGGTTAAACTGTGAGAGCTAAATGTGGGTTAAGGGCCAGACTTATCTGTTGAATCAGCTTTTAGTTTACAAAGTCCTTGACTCAGAGTACACATACTCCCTAGGCATAGCAAAAATGATTCTGGGATGATGTATGTTGTGTTCTTTCTGTGTAACTTTTGAGTAATAACAATGGTGTATAAATAACCCTGCAAATAAAGAACAGCCATGCTTCCTTGCCTGTTTGTCCAGAGCAAATGTTAGCTGGACCAGTACAAACAAGCTTCCCTCTCTGCATAGAGTCTTTTTTCCACCTACCTACCTCACAGGCTCCTGAGGTGGATGGATGCAGTGGACAGTAACAGACAGAGTAGTCTTGTGCATCAAATCCCAATAATCATTTTCTACCTAACTCCTCTGGGATCTAGAGGCAAGGGAAGGAGGAGCCCTCCAGGGCAGCTCATATTAGCCCAGAGAGAAAGATATGCAAATGCAGCCCCTCCTATGCTCATGGAAATCAGCTCATCTCCTGTCCCTGCAGTCCCTGAAGAAGAGCCCATCTGGGCCCCTGTCCTTCCTCAGGGTCCACCACCATGGGGACTGTGCTGATCTGGGCTTCCCTCCTCATCACTGTAAAGGTAACCTCCCTCCTGCATCAGATTCAGCTGAGACTACTCTACCTGGGAGTGTTCTGACTCTGTTTCCCATTTGTCTGCAGGTGTCCTGTGTGATGTTCAGCTTATGGAGTCAGGGAGAGATGTGAGACAGCGTGGGGTTTCTCTGAGCATCTCCTGCAAAGCCTCTGGATTCACCTTCACTAATTATGGAATGCACTGAGTTCACAAGGCTCCAGGGCAGGGGCTGGTGGGTGGCAGGAGTGAGTCAACCAACAGGTAAAAATCAGTGGTACTCTCCCTTAGTTCAAGGGAGATTCACAATCTCCGGACACAACCCTACAAGCACAGTCTCTCTTCAAATGACCAAAATAAAAGAAGACACAGCTGTGTGTCACTGTGTGAGACACATAGTAAGGTCAAGTCAGGGTGTTCCCAGACAAAAACCTCCCCTGCAGGGCACATGAGGTGCTGGGCTGCAGGGGGCATTCATGACCGCCAGAGGGTGCACAGTGCCCTTCTCAGGGGCAGGTGCAGAGGGGAAGGAGTTGCTTCTTAGACCTTGGGGTTTCCTGTTCCTGCCCAGAAAAGTCTCCCCAAGGATCCCTTGAGGTTTCTTCCTATTTAACTCCCTGATTTCTCTTATCTTATAAAGGTCAGTGTTGAATGGGGCCTCAATTCAGTTTTCAACCCTTCATTATTTTAGATTTGTACTATCAACATCTTTTAGTAGATTGTTGCTGATTAGGGAGTCAAGTAATTTCATTCCAAACTCCAGTGCTGTGCAAAAAAATTTTTTTTCCTTTTCTACACTCTCAGTCATGCCTAGTAAAGTGATTATCTCAACAGACTAATTAGTGTACATTAGGGTGGTATGCTTCATTCTTGTCTTTTTATGTCTTTCCAGGATCTGAAGTAAGGTTTTAATGACATGTATCCTCCCTTCATGTTTGGGTCCTGGGCTTCTAGTTCTCAGATGGTCTCTCCACAATTAATTTTTTGTCATAGCCAGGGCAGGAAGTATGATGCATGGACCATTAAGTTTCCTCATTCTCCATGCAATGAAACATGTGCCTTTACATTGTCTCCTTCATGTCTCATGAATCAGTTTCTTGTCTACATTCTCACTTACCCAGCTCAGTTTGGGTGGCTAATTCCACTTCATAGAATACATTCACCCACCTGCAACTATATGCCTTCCATCCCTTTATTAGGGCCTTTCAGAAATGCCTCCCCCACACCATCCACCCCCTTCTGGGTCACAGCAGAAAGCCCCCTTTCTGCTCATCATGCTGCTGTACACATACTAAGGAGGACCCCTAGTGCCCTGAAAATAGAGAGCAAACTCTAACATTGTTGCAAACTCCCAGAACTCCATTGGCACATTACTGCTGTGTATACATCCTGGGAGTCCCAGACTTATTCCAGGTCATTATTTTTGAAATGTTACACAGAATTCTGTAAAGTGGACAACTGAATAATTTCTACACTGTGTATTTTTAAAAAGTAAGCATCACAATTCCATCTAGAAAATAAACCTTGTAACATTGGATAACTGCTCTTCTCATTTTTATGAAGAATCAATGTTAATTCAGCCAACACAGTAATGAAAATTATAAAAGTTAAAGTGATTTGGCTCATTAGTTATAATATTTATTAATAAATCCATAAGGTAATATGAGTGCTATTACTTTAAATGGGAAAATAAAACAATATAAAACTTACAAAGAAATATGATTTTGCATTCATACCTTGTGTGGCAAGATTAACAATTATATTCTGGAGAAATGGCATATATTTTAAAATATACTTGCTATTCTAGGATGGAAAGGATGTACATACACATAGAAGAGCATAATTTTGGAGCACTACCTCACACTGTAAACATAAGTGATTTCAAATGAGTCTAAGTAAATTCATTGTCTCTGTGTGTGTTCTGTGTATAAGAGAAAGAAAGCAATTGAAAATTTTAAAAATATAAACCTTGTTGTCAAAGAAGTTTTAGGTTACAGAAAAGTTACATTGAAAATATAGGGGATTCCCGTATACCCCATCCTCTCCCCCTCTCATAATTTCCCCTTTCAATAACATCTTTTTATTTTTTTATTTTATTAATAACATCTTATATGAGCACTGTACTTTTGTTATAAATGATGAACAAATATTGAAGAATTTCTACTAACCATGTTCTATAGTTTACATTATGGTTTGCACTTTGCACTGCAGAATTTTATAGGTTTTGACAAAATGATTAATGGCCTGTATCCATCATTGCAATATCATGCAGAACAATTTCAGTGCCCTAAAAATGTCCAATGTTCCATCTATTCTTTCCTTCCTGTCCCCTCAAAAACTCTGGTAACCACTATTTTTATATCAATATTAAAATTCTTCCATTACTACATTAATAATGTCTACAATGGTAAATGTTTGCATTTCCCCCTTAATTTTGTTCATTCCTCAATCTTGATGATTTTGGATGGTGATGCCAACTCTGCTTCAGATTGAGAGGGGGATGAGATTCCATGGGGCAGATGGATGTAACTGTCTTGCTTGCAGTTATAGACACTCTTTGCTTTTTGGAATTGGGGTTGTTCATCATTTTGTTAGTTGTCTTGGATGAGTTTGATGAATTGAAGAGCAGGTGTTGACTTCAAGTCTGCTGAAATCCAGGGCTCCCCTGACATAAGAATAAGCTGGAGATTTAAGTCTCCAGGACGTATATTTAATGTGTATAGTGCTAATTATAGGTTCAAAAAAAGGGGTAGGAGAATCATGTGTAGGGAAATTATAAATGCATCTAACTCTGTTACATTGGGGAAGTAAGTTATATATTCCAAGGTAAGACACACGGATGGGGTGCTGATTTCTTGAGGTGTTTTCCTTGCCCATAGTGTCCAGATGTCTCTAGAGCCCACAGGAACACCCCTGCTTGAGGCTTTATTTACTGTGGTAGTTGGTGAGATACACCTGAGATGTGCAAAAGCAAAACATCTGAAATGACCTCTCATGTCAATTTGAAATCACTTAGTAGTAAAAACTATTTGTATTTAATTTTTCTCCCTTTTGGTCAAGGTTTTTTCCAAATCTAAAATTTCTTTAAAAAGAAAATTTAAAGAGAAACTTTTTCTTTATTTCATGATATTAACAAAATCATGATGATTGACCAGCCCCATTCAGAAAGCAAGGATTATCTTCAAATGCAAGCAAAACTATTCCATTCCTCTGCCCCTTAATCTCTACGTGAAGCAGTCAAAGTGGCTGCCATCCCAAATCCCTCAAGATTTAAGAGTAAAAAAAAAAAATAAGGGGCGAGTATAACTGTTGATTAAAACAGATTTATTATTATTGTAGTTTTTCTTTTGTGTTAATGGTGTAATTTGTAACATTGCTATAAAAATGATTTTTAGAACTTTTCTGAACAAAATAAAGAATAATGAACAAATAAACATATCTCACTCTATAGAATCAATTTTTTTTTTAACTTCTAGAAGATCACATAATGCAAAGTAATTGAAAAATCAAGGAAATATTTTAAATGGTAATATTGCAATGAATAAGGAAATGAGAAATATGATTTTAATAATGAGCAAAATATCTAAATTTCCCAGAAAAATAGTATCCTGCAGTAGAAAACCTCACTCTGCAATTTACAGAGCACCAGTAAAAATTCCTAAATCCATAATGCACTCATGCTCATTGATGGCCAAGGAAATGTTAAGAAGAATAATACTTTTCATCCATTGTGTAAGAGCAAATAAAATAAATAATAGCACTTTCATCTGTGGGGTTGAGTTATGTATTTTGTACACATTGCTGATGAAAAACATATTTGTCACCTTTGAGATAGTAATTTGACAATGTCAAAATATAAATTCATAATTTTGGATGCAATAATATAATTCCCAGAAACCTATTCCATAAGTTAATGTGATTTCATTTTCGATGATGGTGTTTTTATCTTACATGAGCTTCTATTTTTGAATAATTTTAGGTTTACAGGAAAATGTCAAAAAAAGTACAGATGTACCATCCCAATTTCCCTATGTTAATATAATATATAACCAGGATATATTTGTCCAAATTAAGAAATAAACTTTGATACATTTGTATTATTAAACTGCAGATATTATTATAATTAAATCATTTTCCACTAATACTTTTTAAAATTATCTTTATTAATGCAGTTGTAAGTTTACAGAAAAAAAAATTGCAAATAGTACTTACTTCTCATATATCCACACACACATGCACATCCCCCCCATTATTAACAATTTGCATTACTTTGGTAACTTTCTTACAATTCATGAAAAAATATTAATATAATTGTACTATTAATTAGAGTCCATAGTTTATATTAGGCCTTCTATTGTACTTTCTATAATGTTTGCATTTTTTATGCTGCTGATATACATATACATACATACTGAATATTCACATTTTACCATTTTCAGTTAGTCAATTCAGAGGTGTTAATTATACTCACAATGCTATCACCATCAACCATCATCAACATCCATTAACAAAACATTCCATCATCCCAAACAGAAACTCCATCACAATTAAGCATTATCTGCCCATTTCCCAACCTCACCTAGCCCCTGGTAACCTGTTCTAGTTACTGATGAATTTGGATACTCTAATTATTCTATGTAACTTAGATCACACAAATAGTTATTTTGTGCCTGGCCTATTTCATACAACATGATCTCTTGAAATTTCATGGTATTGTACCATGAATCAGGACTTCATTCCTTTTAAAAAGCCTAATAATATTCTAATATATGCTTATATCACTTTGTGATTATCCCATCACCTCTTGATGGACAAAGGATTATTTCCACCTTTTGGTAATTGTTAACAATTGTTAATAATGCCAATTGTAGATTGAAATAATGTTTATTATGAACATTTGTGTGCAAACACCTGTTCAGGTCCCTGTTTTCAATTCTATTATGTATATATATAGAAGTGGGTTTCCCAGGTCATGTCACCAAAATGCTTTTTTTGTTTTTTTGTTTTACAAAGAAACTACACTGCATTTAGCTATCACATATCTTAATAATTTCTGTCCAAGGATAGCTTGTATATTATTTGGTTTTTCAGTGGACTCTTCTATAAAAAGAAATTGGATCAAGGGGCTTGAAAATGCTATTCATACTATCCATGTCTGCCCTTATTAACTTCCTAGTTATTGAACAATTACAGAAGAAGGAGTGTTGAAATCAGCAACTACAAGGTGGATTTGTCTTTTTCAATTATCATTTTCAACAACTGGGATTTGGAGTATCAACCACTTTTTCACTATGCAAATTCAATCTCTATTACTAATAATCTTAATTTTGGGAACTCTACTTTTTTTGAAGTTAATTTTGAGACAAAATTTCTTTTGGTCCTTGTTTTAAAGGAAGACTATTTCTTATCTATCTATCTCTTATCTATCTATCTATCTATCTATCTATCATCATCATCTTTCTATAACACATCCAGTTTTAAGAAATTTATTACATATGGTACTTTGCTGTTCCATTAGTGTAAATCCCCTCTGGTGTCCTCTCCCTCAGGTCAGGTAATGTTTGGGTCCTATTTATTCCTGCTGGCATCTGTCTCTTTCCAGCTTTAAGTTTGTTGCATTCCCCATGACTTCATTTACCTGGTGTGTTGAATCCAATTAGTAATTTGCAGTTTGTTCAGTTTTTGTTGTTGATTTTTCTTTTTTTGTAGGAATAATAGAGACCATTTTCTGTAAGTATCAGACTTCTTTCTAATATCCGGAAACCAGAAACACTCCTAATATACATCAGCAGGTGAGTAGATAAGCATATTGAGGTCTATGCATACATTGGAATACTAGGAAGGCAACTCAGCATTAGAATAATGAATGCCTGGGACTCACAACAACATGGATGCATTATCAAAAATTATACTGAGTAATAGAAGGTTAACATATAAATGTCAATACTTATGATTCAATTTATATAAATTCTGGAAGATGTAAACTAATCCAAAGTAATGTGAAGATCAGTAGTTCCCTGGGGACATGGTGAGTAGTTGGAAAAGGGCATAAAGAGGAATTACAAAGGAGCAAGAGAAAACTTAAAGGGGTTTTAGGTGAGCACACTTTTTTGATTGTGGTGATGGTCACATGGGTGTATACATATGTTGGTACTTATTAAATTGAATATTTACATATATGCAGTTTATCATGTATTAATTAAACCTCAATAAATTTATTTATACAAAGTAGATATATTGGTTGGGAAGAAGAGATGGAGACATAACTAGTAGCACATGGTGTATCAGACACCCTGGAAAACATTTGCTGAACCCATGTCCTCTCCACATGATTCAGGATAATACTAGAGTGGATAACACCAGGATAATCTGCAGACAGAAGCATGGGAGGGTGTTTTTTTGTCGTCTGGAGTTTTCTTTAAGGGTCTGATTTTTATCATTTCCCTCCCAGTGATCAGTTGTTCTGACCAGTAATCAATGTCCCTGTGGATGCCTGGAGAGTCCAGCCACTGAGAGAAGCATGAGAAACTTTGATGCCCACAGGGTCATTGGGAGCCCAGAGGAGCCTGACAAGGGGCTGCGGATGCTGGGCAGCTACAACAGTCATACTGAGCACAACTGTAGCTCAGCCATCCATGGCCAGGGATCCCACAAAGGACAGTTCCAGCTTCCACCTACAGTCAAAAACCTGAGTGCTCAAGACCAAAGAAGAGTTGCTGTGTGGGATCCACATTGCAGGGATGAAAGTAGGAGCCCAGGGGCACATCCAGGATACACTCCAGACTTTGGAGCCAAGGGGCCAAGAGCAAAGGTATGTGGAAGTCAGAAGCACTCATCTCAGGGGCCAGGACCAGGGGCAGGGGCAGGGGAGCTCTGGGCCACCAAGTCAGGGTCCAGAAACAGGAGAAAGTCCTGTGGGAGAGAGGAGCATATAACCCAGGGAACAGGACCATGGGTGTGTGCAGAGGGAATATAAGTGTACTTCCATTCTGTGTCTGGGATTTCTTCTTGACTTTTCTGTTTATTTTATGGGAACAATTAGATAAACCTGGTCTTGATGCTGCTTATATGGCTTAAGAGAGAGTTTCAGTGAAATTTCATTAATGCACTTAAATTTGGGTAATTTCCTTGATAATTAAAAGCTATAAAGTTATGTGAAACAAACAATATACACCAAAGTCCATCCATGTGAATAGACATAATCAAATGCCAACCTCAAAATCAATGCACCAAACTGGGACATGTGGAAATATGTCACCACTGAAAAATGCACTTTTACCTTCAGCAAAGTGTCCCCACAGTGACAAAATTCATTCCACATGTGGATTTCATTTTCCTGCCTGCACCTCCCCTCGCAGTGCCTTTTATCCATGGACTTTCTGAATGTCCCAGACCTAATTCTGGAACATGTTTTTGTTTGTTTGTTTGTTTGTTTATGTTCTCCTTAATTTTCAAAACCTGCTGTAAACATTGGTGACTTTAGTATCCAGGCCAATTCCTTTTCACCTCATGTTGCTGCCTCACCAACTTTGAACCAGCCTAGAGATGAAGATTTAATAAATTTATTATTTAATCTTTAATATTATTGAGTAGCCAGGTTGCAATATGCTGCTTTCATGTTCTGTTAATGTTATGATAAGCTAGAAAGACATATTCAGGGATGAGTGGATCAAAGTCAGCCAATTTCAGGTGATGAACCTGATGGTGGGTGGGGCTGACCTGCCCAGGAGCACAGGTGTGACATGTCACAGCAGGACCAGGGCAAGTGGTGGTTGGGCAGTCATGGTGGTCAGAGGGGAGGCACACACAGGTGCTTTCTGCAAACCATAGGGTTTATACCACTAATATGAGTAATGAAAATATATAACAGCTCTGAGAACTTATATAAATTTCTCACATGAAGTTACAATTGAGGAATGACATCAGCAAATTGAAGAAAGTGGTGCCAAACATCCTTTCTTCCACTGATAATTCAAAAATCAACCAGAATCTGTTATACTCAAACTTGTTGGGGAATATATACATATTATATTTGCCATATATATGAGTGTCTCAGGGATTCAGACATGAAGGTAATGGGATGTTGCATCTGAGCACAGGACTCACTGTGGTTCCCCTTGTCCTCAGGTGTCCAGTCCCAGGTGCAGCTGCAGAAGTCAGGACCTGATTTGGTGAAGCCCTCCCAGACCCTGGTCCTCACCTGCAAAGACTCTGGATTTCCTTTAACTTGCTATTATATGTGGTGGATCCACCAGTCTCCAGGAAAGGTGCTAGAGTGAGTCAGCGGGATAATTGGTGAATGCACAAACTAAATCCCAGGTCTTCAGTCTCAACTCAGCATCACCAGGGACACCTCAAGAATGAAGTTTATTTAAAACTGAGCAGCCTGAGAACTGAGGACATTGCCAGGTATTATTGTGCCAGAGGCTCAATGAGGGGAAATCCTTGTGAGCCCAGACAAAAACCTCCCCTGCAGGGCCCAGGTGGTGGCTGGTCTGCAGGGGAAGCTTGCAGCCACCAAGAAGCAATCAATGTCCAACCACTGGGTCTGGTTCAGAGGGGTTAGGGGAAGTTTCCTATCCTTGCCTGGGGTTCCCTCTTCTTACTTCATAATATGCAAACCCCAGAGAATAGCCATTGAACCTTTTCTAAGCAGTGTTATGAAGTACCCAAGATTTGAAGTCAGAGCAGATTTCTTTATGTTACTAAATGTATGTTTAAATATATAAATACATATATATTTATATTATATGTATATATATATTATATAAAATTATAACTAAAGTGCTGGAGTTAGTCTCATCCTGCAAATATTCTTGAAAAGGAACAAAATTTGTATTTACCATCTCTATGATGTTATTTCCCTCAACTTAACTCAAATTTCTGTGAATTTACAGGCAAAATAATTCTTCACCCTCTATCATATAGAACTCCACCTCCTCAACTGGAAGGAGAAGGAATTGGAAATGCTGACTTTCTCCAGGAAAAGCTTGCAAGTGCCTTACTTTGTTCTTTCCATTTCATGTGGCATCAAAGAACAATTCCCTGCATTTTTATTAAGGCCCTAATAAATTATGATTCTATTACATAAAATGCCATCATTGTATAATTCACTCAACTTTCCAACATGTAATAAACATATAAGATAAAAATAGCAGGTTCACAATGCTTCACTATTTAATCCAAATAACATTTCTGATGCCATTTATATGTAATTAATGCCTTTATTTTTATTTTTTCATGCCGGTGCCAATCAATCATTTGTCACATAATCTTTTTCCCTAGCATCATCAAATGTTGTCTATAAATATAATATTAAGCTCCCTCTAATAGTTTTCTTTGAAGCAGGTCAGGACATCAGAAAGAAGTTGTGACCCTCTAATCCCCCCTGCACGTCCACAGGCTTCCAAAGGAGGAGCTGACATGAGGTACTGACAGGGAGGACTGTCCTAATCACATGTGTACTTGACCTCATGTTCAAGTGCATTCTGTAAAATCAAGCATGCCTCTGAGTATCCCATCCCTGCTCTGGATCTCCATGTGGGAAACAGCTTTATCATCAGTGTGACTTGTGTTAGATTTCCTTTTTCCAATTGTGCAAGCCCAAGTACATCTATAGGACTCAATTCAGGGACAGGGACATGCTTTCAGAATGTGACAATCTCATTAAGTCTATCTGGATACTTGTCTGTTATACTCACTGAATCCAAGCTTCCTGCAACAAGGCTGGGACATGAGCAGGACGGACAGTGATGGGAATATCATCCAAGTGTCCTTCACCCTTATTCTGAGGCAATGCTTGGCCTGTCATGTATTTCTACCCCTCTGTGGTATACAGTGTGTATTTTCCCAGAGATTTCTGATTAAGATACTTTGATTTTTGCTGCTTATTGTAGGAAACTTCTGTGGCTTAAGGCTGTTATTCTTCAATGAAGAGAGGGGGTGGTTCTGAACATATGTACCATGATGAGATCTGTATCATTCCACTTTCCAATGGATCCCACCAGTGCCCATAAGATATTGGCTTCATTTGATTTTCCCATGCAGAATAATTGTTTTGTTTTGTTTTGTAGTGGAACTAAGGAGGTGATTGTTGGTGCATTTCTACATAGTTGCTGTCTCTCTCCCAAAACACACCTGGAGAATAATATATTATTTATTTTGTTTTATTAATTTTTGTTTTGTTTTGTTCTGTGTATCTTTTTGTTGTATTCCTCCTAATTTTGGGAAAAAAAGCCTGCAAGGCAGTAAGGATATGGCTCCTGTGAGATTCACTGTACCAACTTTATCACACTCAGATTTAGAAATTTATTAAGAATTACTAGTTTCATCTTCTTACTAACTTATATGTGATCTGGCAAAACTGGCACCAACTAGGCTTTAGTTTGGGTCTTATTTCTCTTTTTAGCATGTCTCTGTCTCCAGATTTTAAGAATTTTCTTAGTTCATCAGTTTTTTGACATGTTGTGTACATTTTGATAATTTGCAATTTTACCAATTAAAGTAAAATGTTCTCAGCTATCTACATCTCCACAATGAATACTAGATTTCATAGTAATACTCACAACTTGGAAAAACCAAAAACAGTCAACAGGGTAAAAGATAAACAAATTTAGGCATATAGATATATTGAAATACTATTTAGTGTTCAAATCAATGATTCTTGATATACAATAACATAAGAATGAATTATTGTAACTTTGCTGAGTGAAAGAATCTAAACAATAAAAGTCCATAAGAAGTGTTTCTTTCCAGGAAGAGCAGGGCATCCACATGTCTCACCCTGACCCAGACACTCTTTCTGAGGTTAAGTTCTGAGTGTGTGTGATCAAGAGGTAGTGCTTCCTTCTTTTGCTTTTCCCATACCCAAGGAATTGAGGCACAATCTTGAGTGTGGCCCTGAGAATATCCCTTCTTGTCTCATGAGGCTGATTCCCAGCAAGGGGTGGCAAACCTAGAGGACCTCAATGTGATCCTTTTCATTAACCAAATATTCAATTTCCAGAGTGGGTATTTCCTTCACAGTGAATGTTAATTTTCCCATACACAGCCTTAGAGCTCTGATAGAAGATCTTGGCCAAATTCATATGAACAGAGTTGGGAACAATTTAAACCTCAAAATTTCCTCACAAACAGTGGGCATTGTGGTGTAGGGAATTGGAAGAAGAATGGTGGACCTAGGGAAGACACAGTCTAGAATGAATACCAGATAGTCTACAAGTGAGAAATGGAGAATAAGACAGCTGAAAGGAGATCTCTTGTGTTAGGA